>CAVLJG010000009.1:32299685-32573699 GCA_963669975.1 Acanthoscelides obtectus
CCAAGAAGCGGAAGACCTCGTCAAGTAAGGACTCCAGCAGCCATCAAAGCCGTAAAAGCCAGGATTCAAAGGATCCACTCCGGAAGCAGAAGATCCTATCCAGGGAAATGAAGATTCCTGTCCGGACGATGTCGCGCATCATTAAACAAGACCTAGGGCTAGGGGCTTACCGGAGACGTACGGGCCAGCGACTTACGGCCACCTTGCGACACATCAGGGCGACAAGATCCAAGAAGCTCTTGGAGAGGTACGCAGCTGGGGGATTCCGAAAGATTTTGTTCACGGATGAGAAAATCTTCACCATAGAAGAAAAATTCAACCGACAAAATGACAAAGTGTATGCAAGGAGTTCACAGGAAGCTTCGGAGATCATTCCGAGAGTTGAGAGAGGCCACCACCCTGCGTCAGTCATGGTTTGGTGGGGGGTTGTCCTACGAAGGGGTCACTCAGCTCCATTTCTGTAAACAGGGCGTGAAAACAAAAGCGGCAAACTATCAGAGCGACATACTGGATCCTATCGTCAAGCCTTTAAGTGGTACATTGTTTGCCAACCAACACTGGGTCTACCAGCAGGATTCCGCCCCCGCTCACAAGGCTAAGAGTACGCAGCGCTGGCTGGAAAGCAATGTGCCAGAGTTCATTGCTGCGGAAGATTGGCCCTCAGGGAGTCCGGACCTCAATCCTTTAGACTACAAGTTGTGGGACCTGCTAGAGCAGTTGGCCTGCTCCAAAGCCCACCGTAATATCGAGTCCCTGAAAGCGGATTTGATCCGATCAGCGGCAGCTATTCCTTTGGAAGCTGTGCGTGCAGTGATAGATGAGTGGCCCGCGAGATTGAAGCAGTGTGTGAAGGCCAAGGGGGGACATTTTGAATAAAACTGTTTGATTATGAATTCTAAAAATGTTGTCGAATAAATATCTTTCATATAAATATATCTTATCTTGTTTCATTTTATCATGAGATTATCATGGGACAGAACTTATGGCACGACTACGTACATAAGGGTTTCAAAATTTTCGCTTCGATTTCCAGCTTCGGATGCCGTCTGATGTTTGGTGAAATACAGTCGAATATAATCTCAAAATGGCGTTTAAATTAGCCTATAATTATAACAAAGTATAACAATAACAACGACAAACTCAACAACTTAATAAGATAACAAACGAAAACGTCCAAAGAAATATCAAATTGCAATGATGCACACGACATACGTAACACGTCTGAACCTGAATGTGACTCTGCCTTGATACGACTGCTCTGCCGCTCGGCATAGGCATTTCATTGCGAATTGACCAATGAGGGCTCCTGTTTTACGTCGAGACGGCGGCGTTAGCGTGAAAATCACCCGAACCTTTTGTTTACATCCGGTCTATCTCTTATCTGAATATACTGTAATGGATGTTACAACAACAAATCGGGTGCTCTATACTCCAGCTGTCCCAGGAACCTGAAGTTTTACAAAAATAACTCTTACAGCCTAATCTGACCTGCAATTCCCTGGAATCACCTGTTGGAGCTCACCTGGTGGGGTTCACCAGCCCTCAGATGGTCAAATGTAGGTATGCAGCAGGAAGCGAAAGACGAAGTGAAGAAGAAACAAAATAAAAGGAACGAAAAAGGCCTGTGGACAAGAGTCAAGCATAAGCTACATGCACCTCAACGCAATTAATCAGGCACTTGAAGTGGATCCGAGCTTACACAATATTACTCAGGGTTTTTCGTGGGTTTCAGCAATAACGACGGCGATATGGCTAACAAACTTTAATGGTAGTAAGGCACAAAATAATTCACTAACTTAGAAAACATAGAACCCGGTAATACTTAAATCCGGAAGATGGTCACGTCACCTGTTGCCTCTCTCGGCGGCGAAGGGCAACTCCCCCTCGCTCGATCTACCACAATTTCGTCCACTGTTGCCGAGTTGCCGCGCACCTCACTGAACCACTACACAACCCCCCACTTAAATCGAGGTAACATAGATTTAAGTCTCGAAACAGAGCAGAGGGTGCAAGGCAATACCGGGAACATTACTCCAGTACAACATCGCTAGGCTGCTTATAAGCTTTGAGATTGATTACATTTTCCTTCGAATGAATCTTACCATCAAGATGTCCAATGACATAGGAGTTGGGTCCCGCTTGTTGTAACACAGTATACGGTCCATCATACAGTAAAAAGAATTTAGAAATTAGTTTAGCTTCGGCGGACGAATGAGGATGCGTTTTAACTAGAACCTTATCGCCCGGGTCAAAAGTAACAGGTTTCATCACTTTAGCTCTTTTTACCCTTTTTGCAGCCTCCCTCTTCAGTTTTTCATACGCCACACCTGTATCCTCCTTCAATGTCGTACAGTTTACATCGATGCGCTCAGGAAAAACCACAAAATTCCGTACGGGATTCGTGTCGATCTGTCCAAACTGTAAGTATATGGGTGCAAAACCGGTGCTTAGGTTAACTGCTCGATTGAGACACCTTTCGATATCCGCTAGTTTGTTTGGCCATGCGGAATGCCCTTCGTAGCAATAGGTTCTCAACATACGTCCGACCTCACGATTATAACGTTCCGTTGGATTACCCTGGGGAAAATAACAAGAGATAAACTTAAGTTGTATACCCGCCGCGTCTAACTGCTTTCTCCAAATATGACTCGTGAACTGAGTTCCATTATCGGACAAAATGGACACAGGTTTCTGTACTGACGGAATGTAGTCATCGAATAAGCGTTTGAGCAACGTTTTCGCAGTAGCCCGACGCAAGGCGAATAACTTGACGAATTTAGTGAAAGCATCGACAAGAACGAAGAGTTGCGTCACACCCCCACGTCCTACAGGTAACGGCCCTATCAGATCTATACAAACCAATTTTCCAGGTTCGTCTACCAAAATGGGATGCAATTCCGCCTTGGATATTGGCGAAGGTTTGGCCTTCTGGCACAAGTCGCATGACGCGACCACCTGCCTAACGTGCCGTTGCATGCGAGGCCAATAAAAACTATGTCTCATATAAGCATATGTTTTTGCCTTACCAAAATGCCCCATAGACTGGTGATGCGCTAAGATAAGCTCTTTGACCTGAGCCTTAGGTACGCAGAGCTTATAGCCCTTATTGCGGCTATCGCCCCTCTTAAATAAAAGTCCTTCGTGCAGCACGTACCATTCGTAAATTTTAAATTCGCGTCCTGAGAATACCCTAACATAGCGAGTGATAAGTTCTAAGAACCTGATCTTTTCCCTAATCCATTCATCATCCAACTGATCGCGCCTCAAAGTTTTAAAATGTTTCTTAAGCTCCGCAAAATCGCCACTCAGCCTCATTAACAAAATTTGCGCATTTCCGTTAGAACCTGGAACACTGCACGTCTTATCCTTTAAAGGATGCCACGACAAAGCATCCGCCACTACGTTGTCAGGTCCGTTGCAATATCGTATCTCGAAATCAAATTCTTGGATAAATATTATCCAGCGCGACAACCTTGCCGAACGTAATTTACATGATATCAAAAAGCTAAGTGCTTTATGATCTGTAACAACCACCAAATCTTGTCCTAGAACCATCGTACGCCACAAACGTAAACAAGAGACAACCCCCCAAGCTTCCTTTTCCGTTACGGTATAGTTTAATTGACTTCCTTTCAAAACGGAACTCATGAAGCAAACATATTGTTTCTCCCCCGTATCGCTAATCTGGTAAAGACTGCCCCCCACGGCATATGCGGAAGCATCGCATTGAATATAAAAAGTGCGCTTAAAATCAGGATGAACAAGCATCATGGACTTTAGGAAGGCCGACTTAATAGCCCTAAAACTCTCCATTTGATCGCTTCCCCAGCGCCATTTTTCTCCTTTCTTCAGCAACTTCAACAATGGCACGGTCAATTTGGCATACCCGGCGCAGAATCGATGTTCATAATTGACCAGACCCAAGAACCCTCGCAGCTCTCTTATATTTCGTGGAACAGGAAAATCAGAAATATTTTTGACACGCCCCTCGTCTATTTCGATTCCCCTTGAGGTGATCACATGACCTAGAAAATGTACCTTTTCCCTAATAAACTGACATTTTCTTAGTTTAATTGTAATTCCGGCATCACTAAGTCTCTGAAAAATCGTCTTCAAATGCCTTAAGTGATCCGCTATGTTCTCCGAGTAAATTAATAAATCATCAACATATGACTGTGCGAAATCATTACAGCCCTCCAATATCTTATTTAAGCATCGAATAAGACTTGCCATGGAAGTAGATAACCCAAATGGCAATCGACAAAAACTATATGTTTCACCCTCGATCACAAACCCAAGATATTTGGTATGATCCGGCAATACTGGAATTTGCCAATATGATTGCGTCAAGTCTATTGTGCTCATAATTTGCCCCTGTTTAAAATTGGCCATTAATTCAAACGGATTGGGAGGATTCACGAAATCCTTCTTCATCTTTGAGTTCAGCCCCCGAGCGTCCAAACACACGCGAATATTCCCATCCCTTTTCTTCACGCAAACTAACGGTGAAATGTAGGAAGTTCTTTCCTTTTGAATAACACCGGCCGCTAACATTTCACCAATCTGCCTTCTAACTTCATCCCGATAAACCATAGGAACAGGATAAGCCACAAAATTAAATTCATTTTCATCCACTAGCTCAATTTGATGAAAATAGTTGACGACGCGTCCCGGTGTATCAGAGAATGTATTCCTATATTTTTCCAAAATACTTAAAAGTGAAGCCTTAGCACTCCCACTCAAAGTAGTTTTCGCTGCTGCTGCCTGAATATCCTTCGCGCTGTAGCCTTTACTGCGGGAATCACCGTCATCAACGCTGTACTCTACCAGTGGCGTAACCCTGCTAGCTTTATTTTCGACTACATCAAACACATAATCATTTTTCTCGCAGAGATTTATAGATATTTTCTGCGGATCAATCCGAAATGACAGCTTCGTATTTATGGAAACCCCTTCTATCATTAGCTTCAGCTGTGAATATTGATAATCCAAACGTGCATGATGCTTGGATAACCAATTTGATCCAAATATCAAATTGCAATTGAGTTGTGGTATAACCAAACAGTTCACATCCATATCTATTCCATCTAATTGAACTGGAATCAAGATTTGCGACTTTATCTTCTGCGTTTTATCGCCTATTGCTACAGAGATCACTCCTCGTATGACCGGTAAAATTGGAAATTTCCCGAGATTGCTTAACTCTAAATAGAATTTCTCCGAGATTGCGCATATATCTGAGCCGCTGTCGATCAATACTTCTACCAACGTACCAAAAATATGTATCGATATGGTCGGCGAAACCTTTTCATCATCCTGCACTATATCCTCCGGATCGCTTAAAAGATCGATGTCCGGATCCCCCATGCAAGCCAGTGAACGCACGGTATGTCCCTCATTATTTCCCCTAGCGGTCGACCGCTTATCTCTCGATATCTCTCGCTCGGAATTTGTTCGATTATTTTCAGATCGATTACTATAACCCTGCGCATTATTCATGTTCCTATTCGAACCCCCCACAGTAGACAATTCGTCAATACGTCTCAGATATTCCTCTACCGTATCAGGCGACGTAAAATTATTAATAATCATGCCCCGCTGGACTTAAACATCAAAATGTTTTACCAACATTCCAATTACATTTTGCATCGGAATTTTATTATAAAGAAACTTTGCTTGCGCCACCAGATTCAAGAAATAATCTGCTCGACTGCCATACGAGTGCGTACCGTAGACCGTCATATACAACTCTCTTTGTTTTTCAATGCTCCAGAATCTATTTTTAAATGCTAGAAGAAATGAAACATAGTCGGTAAAACAATCCTCCTTAACGCTAGCCCAATCGGCCGCCGAACCTCTTAAGCAACCAACAGCTAAACCCAACTGCGCATGCTCAGGAACACCTGCATCGCTAAATATTTTTTCAATTTTCTTTAAAAATAGCATTGGGTGCATTTGCCCATAGTTTGAAAATGTGACATTACCACCCCCTAACTCTTTCCAGTTTATTATATAGGATCTATCTTTAATTACAGTCGAACAATCATCTATTCCTTTAGAAGTACAAACAGTCTCCGGCACTGTCTCTATTCCAGACATCAGGCCCTCATATCGTGTGTCGGACGTTGCCACCTTCTCAGCTAGTTGCCCTACCGTACTTTTTAACTCTGTCACTGATATTGCCAAATTTCTAACTAAAGACTCAAGGTCCTCCTGCACCTCCTTTGTACTCTCTGCCCTGCCTCTCCGCGACTTTCTGCTAGACATTTCTACAGCTTACCTAAACGACAAATCGTTACAATACTACAGTAAACTAAAACAAGGAAAGTTCTTTTTTGTTACAATGACTATTTCAACACAGTAAATAATCGTTCATATCCCCTCTGCTCCACCAGCTATCTCTTAACGCCTCACTGCTTCTCTACCAGCGCCTCGGTGCTCGTACAGAACCCCCCAGCAGCATACACACCCTCAGCTTTCCAAAATAAAATGACTTCTCACCCAGATCTGCTTACTCCTCTTACAACCGACAACACCGCCTGGCTCGTGCCGCTTGAACACAGCAACGCCTCAACGCCTGTTTCTGCGTCACGTCGTGCCGCCAAAATCAACCGTCTTCACCTACGCGTACCGTTTTCGTCGCGTCTCGTTCCTTCTCTATCTAACACCTTGCAACCGTATCGCGCTACGCCGTTCTACTGCCACGAGTTGGGCGCCAAATGAAGTGGATCCGAGCTTACACAATATTACTCAGGGTTTTTCGTGGGTTTCAGCAATAACGACGGCGATATGGCTAACAAACTTTAATGGTAGTAAGGCACAAAATAATTCACTAACTTAGAAAACATAGAACCCGGTAATACTTAAATCCGGAAGATGGTCACGTCACCTGTTGCCTCTCTCGGCGGCGAAGGGCAACTCCCCCTCGCTCGATCTACCACAATTTCGTCCACTGTTGCCGAGTTGCCGCGCACCTCACTGAACCACTACACACTACATGAGTGCTTCAAGCATCAGCTAAAGGCATCAAAGAACGAGAACAAAAGAAGGTAAGCTACCTACCTAGGGTGTAGGGTGGCCTTTTGTGTAGAGGGAAATCTCCCAATCCTAATAATCCCACAATATTAGTGGTGCGCCTAAAGCACGTGGAATCATGAAGGTTTCTCCTTTTCGGATCTTTCCCGGTACCGTATCCGCCGTTGCGTATCAGTCGCTCGGAAAATTTGTAATGGCGATCTTTTTTCTCTTCTCTGTTGCGCGCGTCTGGCGCCTGACATTTCCACGCCAGTTGACATTCTAAAATTTTCACCTTCTAGACTAGACACCCGTCCACAAACTTCATTGCTATCAAGGTTATAAAATTGTAAACAATGACTAGGATGGCTTCAGTGGCACTAATTTATGAAAGGGAACAAGTAATTTGACTTCAATAGTGTGAGTTAGGTATCTGATACTTATTTAGTTTTGTTTCAGACTCGTTAGGGCAGGTCCACCAGAAGGGAGCGGATCAACAGGTGAAAACAGGAATGAAAATGCTATGTACAATGTATATACCTACCCCTATACGCAATAATATTTATAGTCAACGCCAAACAAAGTGGCGTGCACGTCATCAAGGTGGGTGTGTTGAAAAATTTACATTGTTGCCAAACTTTTTGTAAAATAATAAAATTTATTATTTACATATCTAGGTTTATAAGCAATATTAACCTCAAATGAGAACAAAAATAATAGCATAATAAAATTATAGATCTGTACTTGCATAATCATTAAGTATGACAATTATTGATCAGATGACACTATGAAACTACCATATTTAATTGATAGCTTAAAGGTACTGAATAAAAATCCAAATGGGGTCCTCCAAATTTTATGCATGGTATTTATTTTACAGAATTCATACAGAAAAATGCATTCTAAAATTAGGTAAGCTACTGGTGTAAGCTTTTTCTGTACAATAAAGTTAGTCGGAGTTTCTTTCTTCAGCGCTGTCTGAATCTGAATCTTCATCACTCTAAAAGTTGATTATTAAAGGTTCGATGTCTGGTCGATCAAAAATTCGTTCTCTTTCATACCATTTAAAAATTCCTTGCTCAGTATGTCAAACACTATTTTTCCACATGTCTGGGGTAACCGTTTGTAGAGCCTCGTTCCACATATCCAAACAGTCTTTTTCACTGTTACCATCTCTACCAATATGTCTGTTATAGTAACCTTTTGCTATGCCCCAAATTAACTCAATAGGGTTAAATATACAATGGTAAGGAGGCAGACGAAGAACTTTGTGCCCATGTTGTTCCGCTAATTCATCAACGTATATTTTAGGTGGTTTGTTTCTAAAAAAGCAGTTATTTTAAGAATAGGAATAAACAAAAGAAATATAAACTGTCGACCAAAATATATATAATTAAGAAGCATTATGTACCGAGCAACAATACTCAATAGCTCTGTTTTAAACATTGTGTTTAAAAATGGTATGTTTTGATTTGTCAACCAGTCTTGGATATTTTTTTTTGTCCATGCATTGTTGGGCACTTTGTTCAATATCATGCTGTGATAAGGGGCGTTATCCAGTATAATCATAGATGGACTCTCCAATTTTTCTAATAACTGATGTTGAAACCATTTCAAAAAATTGTCCTGGTTCATCTCTCCATGGTAATCGCTCAATTTTGTTTTCGAAGAAAATATCGCTTCACTACCCTCAATAAACCCATTTTCATTTCCAGCATGTAATATAATGTATCTAAAATATATTAGTTTTAAATTTTATAGTGCAAATTGTGTAAAAGTACATACCTTTTACCATCTGTTTTAATAGCTTTCACGCTTTTTTGGTTTCCATTTTGCCAAGAGCGACCTATGGTCCCATTTTGAAATATCCAAGTTTCATCGAGGAAGACAAACTGGTATAAGGCCTCAACCTTGGCTTGATTGTATTGCCTTAGAAATTCCACCCTTTTCAAAGCTATACTTGGTAGTTCCATGAGCCCTCGTCGCGGATTGTCCTTAAGCCACTTAAATCCAAGATCTCTAAGCAACCGCCTTAAAGACGTGGCACTACCATCAAATAATGCCCTATCTCTTAATCGAGACCATAAAGTTTGTATCGTAACTTGTTCTTCTGAAACCATGTGTAATATGACATTATAATTTAGTTAACAAATTAATGCAAATTTCTGATAAGTTATTATAATAAGATGTTACTTTTGTGATACATATTATAGATCACTTCTCGAATGGCACTTGTATCCAATGTCGCTGTGTTGGTTACACGTTTAATATAACTCCGCTTTTTCTTGGGCGATTCTAAATTTGCATCACTTTTCACACCCTCGGAAATACGACTAACTGTCCTTAAACTAATTTTTAAAGCAGCAGCAACACGCTACAAAAAATGAAATAAAATTTCACTATTATTAATATACATTACATATAATTATTAGTAACCTACCTCTTGAACAGCATTTAAAGGCAACAAAGGCCCGTTGTTGTCCCTTTCTTGCTCAAAGTAGTGCATTAACGAGGCCACGAGTTCCTTACACCGACTATTTAACTGTTTGGCCATCTTTATATACCAAAATTGCCTTTATCTACTCGTAAAATGAATAATTTTGTTTTGAAACAAACAGTTGTTGATTTACAGTATGCGGGGCCAAAGGATTTATAAAGATTTGAAATGCCACAAATTGATTCAGTGTCAAAATTAATACAAATGTCAGTTCCCAGTTTAAATAAGTTTCAAGGTGACAATGTGTCAACGCTGCGAAATCGGTTTAGTGCGTTTACATGTCGATAAGTGATTGGAGCGTTTGCAAAACATTTTATTTCGCATAATGCGTCTAAATTTATCAGAAAGCAACTTATGTGATATTTTAATAACAATGTTTATATGACTATTAACCATAATAAGAGAGTAATGACCATTTTACAATTTATATATCACATTAATATGAAACTGCAATAGAGCAATTGTTTGTGATAGAAACCTAGGCATTAGGTCGGGGAATTTTTATCGTGATGACGTGCACGCCACTTTGTTTGGCGTTGACTTTAGCAAGAGTATGAGATCCATATATTCTTATCTAGCTATATCGTATCTTATGAACTAACAAACGAGTAAGTAGTAGAGAACCTTCTAATTCGTAAAATCTTTGCAACTATAACTATAAACAAGGTCGTAACACACATACATACATACATAAATACATAGATACTACACATACATACATATGTACATACATACAGGCCAAGCTTATAAAAGCGTGTTAAAAAGAGAGAATGATCCCTGTCAGGAATTTTTCCCTATCGTATATACGCATTGTAGAATAATTCATATAAATCTTACCAGCTAGGGGAAACTAATGAATGCAGCCTATATACATCAATCTGAAAAATTATTTAGCACCAACTTATCATAGTGAATCGCTCTGTACACATCCAACAGCGACGCGACCTTCTTGGGGTCGGCAAGATTATTACGTAAAAAAACCTATTTACAGGGTGATTCACAAGTCATGACCAAAAATGAAACATCATACACAGGATCGCATTTTTAGGGGGGTCTTCTATGTAATATTTTTCCCTCGAGGGATTCATTAAAAAAATACGAGTTGGGGTGTTGAAGTTTAAAAATAAACAACAATTTTTTTTAATATATTCAAAACCGTCAACTGGAATGAGCTAAAATTTGGTATGTGGATATATCTGAGTATTTTCCACATTCAAAAGTCTTTACTTAACATTAACCTGCACCAGTGGTGGAGACATATGGGATTAGTGGCATTATTTTTCCAAATTCAAATAGTAAGAAACTGTTTTAATTTCTAAACTTTCAATTTTACGAATTGTACCTTCAATTTGCTAAAAATAATTACTCTTGCGTTTTTTCCTCTGTTTAACCATGTGGTTATGTCTCGATGAACATGCGGTGGGGCACCGCCGGCCGTGCTGATACCACATTCGTGCTCTCGTTGCTAATGGAACATCATCTAACACATCATTTTCTACGTAATTCCCTAGAAAAGTTGGCGTTTATTAGGCAGTCTAGGTTGATACTCTCGAAAAGCCGCTAAAGCATTTCCATTACAGAATCCGTACACAAAAATAATTTTGGCGTACTCATCATTACTAAATTCCATTTCCCAAAACTCAAAAATAGAAAAAATGAACCTTTAACAAAAAAAAAAAATGGTAGTAGTAATGATACCAGTCGTATAACACATAACTTTGACAAACTATCTCCCAAAAAATGTCAAGTTGGTATATCGTCAGTCGTTTCTACAATTGTAGGCCGCCTTTAAGGCCTCCTTGATTGTCATAGTTTTCGACTTTTCCGTGTCAGCGCTCTATTTTGAGGTTATGTCACAAATATCTATTTGCATCAAATTGTGCTTGTTTTTGAGTTATATCATGTTTTATCAGCCTGAAATTTTCTACAATTTAAAAAGAAAACATATCTTTACAATAGGAGAGCGCTGACTCCATAAAAGCGTCCTACAATTGTCGGAACGATACGAGCATGAAGTGAACGACAGCTAGTTCCAAGTTAACGTCTTGTAGGAAAACCTACAAAATGTCACAAAAAACCTAGTTAATGTAAAAAAGCGACACAATATCACTTTTCAAATTAGGTAATACTCCTAGGGATGCTGACTCTCGGCTACTTGGGTAGTTTTAGTACCAGAGTTGGAAGCGTATAAATGTGCCGGTGCCAAAAAATTCCGATATCTATAGTCTCCCCCTCTCGTCACTACTCCCAACCCCCTCTTTTGACTCATACAAAGGTTTTCCCGGAAACGATAAGGAGTCTCTGAAATGTCAAAAAGAGAATTGTATTTAAAACATTTCAATGGGTACTTAATGTTTTTACTTTGTATCGCAGTGTAATCTGTCTGTCCAGAGTAGAAAACAGGAGTTGAAAAAAAAGGATAACAAGGTTGACAAAATCATTCAAAATGTGTACCGTAAAATTGCTAAGCAATTATAGGTACTTATTGTTGAGTTCACCGAGTAAGTTCAGAACAGCTGAAGACTTATAATTTTTTGGTTTTTTCAACACAGGTTTGTCCCCTGTGAATATGGTCCGCATTAGTCACTATAGGTACATCTTTATTAAAGTGATACTCCACACTCGTCTTGATGAGAACACTGAATCATTTTGTAAATTTAGGTTGAAAGCCTGACAAAATCAACAATTTGTGGCATTCAATACAACTTAACTTGGAGTCGCACTCGGAAAACGTGTCACAAATAATCTACATATTGAGTCCTATATATCTACATTTGTGGTATCTTATATTTTCTTCCAGCACAAAACTTTAATAATGACTGACCTAAAAGGAATCTGCCGGATGATTCTCCTTATTACCCCGCTATTCTATTCTGCAAAATAATAAGTGTATAAAATCGTGGAAAGCATAATTTTCATCCCATTATTTAGCTAGGAATTGTCGTAACCAGATCCAGTTTACCGCGAAACATTACTTGTATTCCTGTTATCCACATATAAAATACGCTAGCAGTCTTCCTAATTCAAGGAATGTCAGCGTGAATTTCCAAGAAGCGCTGAACTGAGGTCATTTCGATAAAGTAGATATTTCCCAGAAATAATAAATTCGACACCTTCTATGTATAATGCGGTGTGGGAAAAGGGTTGTCTTCTCAACTGCGTCTTCTCGCCTTTTCATTAAGCTAAGAATACTGAATGGTCCTACACTTTGGAAAGGAAGACGATCTTATATTTCCGTAACTAGAACTGACTCTGTTTACTCATTGATATCATTTAGGATGTGTTAGCACAATAAATATGGACTGGATATCCACATAAATGAAGAGTTGCTCAATTACTCAACTCTTTACAGTCTACATAGAGTATGAACTAGTGGTACCCAGAATATAAATAGGTTACTCCCGCCTCCTTCAAAAGGGCACATTCAGTAGCAGAAAATGACAATTCTGAGCATTCAAAATCTAATGTGTCGTTGTCGACAGCCCATATAGTAATAACTTAAAGCAGTCGATCTTTTTTTCAATCGCGTGCTGCAGTTGTCCTTATTAAATTGACATATACGTGAAACAGCTATTTATCTAGATGACCAACTTGCACATGGAGTGTCTGAGTACCATCTATTCGTCATTGTCCATTAGAGCGGTCCGTAGGATATATATATATATATATATATATACATGATCAAACGAACTTACCTGTAAGTGATGTTCGATCTGAATTATGCGCTTTGAAATCATGGCGGTTGGGTATTACTACGAGGCTACTAAGATATGTATTCTAGATATTTACTTCGACGAGGACTTCACATGATTAAGATCGAACATTACTTATAGGTAAGTTCGTTTGATCATGTAATTATGTTCCGTCTTCATCGAAGCAAGTATTTAGAATACATATCGTAGATGTTCAAAGCTAGTTGCAACAACATACTACTAACTCTCTGCAATAGTAAACGATAGGTTGTACACAACTACACAAATTGTACGCAATGTATGTGTCAACTAAATGTACATTTCCATTGTAACAATTCAAGTTAAGGCCTGGTTCAAAAATTACCATCCATTTCATGGTAATTAGCAAATAACGTAATAACATAGTTATGTTTAAGGTGTGCAGACTTGAGCAAAGCTATTTTTTGGCATAAGAGATTTGTGACGTATCTCAGAAAATGCACTCCAGCCCGCCGCGAGCCTGAGACTACTATAATTTAGCAGGCGGAGAGGTAGACGCATTTCATGTACTGTGGGTTGTCAATTATGACACTCTCTGCTAAGACCGACTTCATCCATCTGGGAGCCGAGGCACCATAATAAAGTTACTGTACAGTGACAAATAAATACTTTGACTGCACAGATATTTGGGCGTAAAATACGGTAAAACTTAAGCGGTTGCCACGTGAGTGACCCCGAGACTTTCAAAATCTGAGAAATCCCAATTTCAGTATTATTCAACCCAATACGGATGTTGTCTGTTTCATTTAGTTTGCACACTCTGACCTGAGGTTAGAGTTAGCAGTGCTGCTGATTTCCTCATCCAAATACCTACAGAGCCTACCAGCAACCCCCTTGGTTGGTTAAGAATAACCACAGTATCTATATTTGAGTTGAGATGGACTCATCCTGTAAATGCCCTTCAAAAACCATGTTACGTTTGTATCGTTAGTAACATTTTGGGTAAAAGACTGATAGCTCAAACAATTATATATTGATCTCTTATCACCTGTAAGATAAGAAATTTCAAGGTAGGAAACCAGGCATGTATTTCTTCCCGACACAGGTCCTACCGTAATCTAAGCCCACAATACATGATAGATTATCGATCCTGATTGGAATAACAGCTTTAGTGGGAGCGGCGTCCTGGGTCCCTCCATCAGATCCTTGCGTTACTACCTAGAAGTGAAATTTCAGAAACACCGAATACTTGAAGCAAAATCATGACGGTGACAGGTGTAGCTCCCACTCCGTTTTCACGTTCTACTGACGCAAAAGCTCATCTGTACCAGTATTACTCCTAGATTTTTATATTTGACGCGAGAGCAGTAAGATTTTTCTCTTCACACAGTTGCCATACTTTTCCCGCAACCTGGTCCAGACGTGAAAACTAGAAGCTCTCCATTCTGTTGATGTAGGATGGGGTATAATATGCAACAGCCCATCAATTCGGTAGCAAAGCATTCACCAGAGAAGAAAACTATCAGTGGTTCTTGATAATCAGCATTCGGGATCTCCTTCTCGGGTGACCAAAAACTATGAGACTTTTCCCTGGCCAACTAATGTCCCAGTCCGAGAAATTGTGCAACTAAAAATTGGATAACTCAATACCTTTGACCACCTCTGCCAGTTTCTGTGAGCCCCGGCCGAGGTAGACCTTAAGTTATGTTATGTTAGTGGCATATTAGCGTTAAAATTTCCTTGAGAATTTTTTAAGGCAAGAAATTTCATTCGTTAGTGTATAGTCGGCTGTAACGAAATGAAAGACAAGCTGACACCAAGATCCCGTTGTTCACCGCAAAGGTTCGGACTCTGTCTTGGCTGCTGTCCATTATTGCCCTTACTAGGTTTAGCAATGACTGCATCGTTCACTCAAGTAAAGTTACTTTCTTTCTGTCACAATTTAATATTGAGCCTGAAAGTGCTCAATTTTTTTAAGGTATTCTATAAATGGTTTTATTAACTTTGTGAACACATAAGGGGAATAATTTACCCTAAACGGTACAGCACTGTATTGGAAGAGCTGTCCCTTGAATATGAATCTGAAATATATTCTATGACTATCCATAACGGGTACCAAAATCCCTGCATATTCCAAATCCAGATTCGTTAAGGAAGTATCTCTATGGAGAAGTCTGATCCCAGTTCAATAGCCTAGTGTCTTGAGGTAAGGAATCAAACGTGTTGACCTATCAGACTTGGGGGCAAGAAATAGTAGAATAGATGCTAATTTTAAGTTGGCTCAACTTTTTTACTGATAGCACCGCAGCTAAGCAATTCGTTGGTAGACTAATGAGATTCAGCTATGACCAAGTGCTAAACAAGTCGCCATCTGAATGGCAAGTGACCACTTGAGTCTAACTCACGACTTTAGCGCCACTCCTAAAGCTCTGCCATTGATGGTGAAAACGCGTTAATGTCCATGCTAACCTACACGCCTCATCTGCAATAGTGGGTTGATGTTGTTAGTACATTGTCTGGCCTTTTGGCCTTCAGTTGGTGCTCAGTTTTTCTGATTCCTATTTAGAAGTGACTTACTTCGTCAGACCTACACCGAAGAGCAAGATACCACTGGAAGCCTCTGTCAGAGTACTACTGAGTTCTTTGCATTAATGCGACTATCTGCCAGCATGCACTCCTCTCCCTTCTTTGAACCTAGACGATAGTTCAGCAGTTAGTAAACAGCTCACATGTTGCTGTACACAGACCAAGCACGCATCCCTGCGACAATTTCTATTATGGCTTCCGTTACCTCAGAGTTACAGTCCTGTTCCATGGTTATCACAAACCAGATGAAATTTGCCATCAAAAGCAAATTAGAAAATATTGTTGACCATACCTTGTTGCTACGTTGTCCCAAACGCTTTCAGTTTTCCCAAATGTCTTCGTTCATCCTTGGTGTGGAGCTAACTATCCCAAGCCAGGTCCACGCTGCTATCCCAAGCAACCGAGTCTAATGTTTCAGCGTTATTTCAAACGTCTTTATTCGTCCTAGGTATGGAGTTGGCTATGACAAGCTAGGTCCATGTTGCTATCTCAAGCAACAGTGTCAGAACGTTATCCCAAACGTCATGTTAGGCACAATCTGCAGCGCCGGTTAGGCATCCATACTAATATTCATTTAACTTGCACCTAAAGCAGTTACCTGATGGTGACGCCCCTTCAGAAAAAGAGGCTTGCACGCCACTTTCTAATTTTAGTCCGCGACGAAGGAACCTTGATGCGTCCATCGGTTGGTATCTCGTTCGACAATGCATATCTATCGGCCAACCTTCTGTCCTGTTTTCTAATTCTAAATGTTCAGCGGATCCTCGACACTGCACTGCACGTAAAACGATGCGCGCCGATTAACGTGTTAAAAGTCGGGCACGAGAACAAAGAATGGGGGTTTATAGGCGGCCGGAGGGGAGAACGGAAAGTTGAAGTCAAGCTAGAAAGAACATGATTCCTTGTTTCAGTTAAGCTTTTGAAAATGTTCGTTGTCTTCATCGGGGCATACTACAAAGGATACTAAATGTTAATTGAAATCATTACAAAACATATGTACATCGGTACTTACTGGTCACTAAAAGGTACTTTGTAGTACTTAATCGATTTCTACAGAAGATACTGATATGAGATTATATACATTCTAATGTTCGTTATCTTTTTAAAAAGAGTTTGAACTGTTCCTGACTTCGCTGACCAAGATTATGTGCACTTTCACTACTTCACTAGGCGATATATTTGCGAAACTTTCCGTAAATACAGATTTTGCTAAACCTAACAAATGTTAACATACTTTGGATTTAACTACCTTCATTTCTCTGAAGTATTCCACTATGGCTTCTTGAGAATTTTCTGTTTAACCTCTTCTGTTGTAGTAGAGGCTTTACCATTTGGCAAATGTTTTTCTTTTCGCTCGTCACTAATCTCGATGTTGCTTGATATTGACACCTATATTTTACATGATCCTAAAATCTAGTGCTGTTCCGACCAACTGGATGTCCGGAAGCCTTGGCACCTTGGCCGAAATTAGAGAAACTCCTCTTTTTGGGTGCAGTTCTCATTATGTTCTTATCCCCGTGAGATTGGTGATGGATGTTTTTCCTAACTTTTCGGAGTATTCTAGCCGAAATAGCCTTTTAGTCCACATTCTAGAAAAGGTAAGCCTCCGGCTCGTATTATCATGGAACCCGGTGACATATTGAATTTTAATTCAGCCCTTTTTCCTTTTTACGTACATTTTACATTGGATAATATATTTTCTCCACCTTGCCCCTCACGGTAACTTCAACCCTGACGAAAGCATGACGTAGGGACGATGTCTCCATTTACCATGTGCCGATAACCTTCATCGAATTGCACCCCAAGCGGCCCTATTCACTTATTACAAAAATCTAACGGTACATATTGCAGGTCAGGTGTGATCCTGAGGTATACCTACCTCCGGAACCTTTTGGTAAGTCATTGATGTACTTTTCTCTTTCCTTGATAATCAATACATGATACATTGACTGTTTTCACATTGACAATTTATTAATTTATTGAGTCTGTGGTTATATCTTTTTTAGCCATCTAAAGGTTTTGTAATTAAAACCTTTTTCTGACTTACAAATCCGTACTGAGCAGATGATGATCAGCCCCAGAGTCACAGTCCGTATCTCAATCTAGACTCAACTTGAGCATAATATATTGTTACTAGTTGATGCTCAGTTAAAGTAGTTCTCAAATTTTTTATGATAAATGAATTCAGACTTGAAACTACCATAGTCATAGAGTATTCTAAGACCAAGATGGTTGTCAAAGTGAACCCCTAAGAACTTTACTTGGCGATCTAATTGTAGGTTTGTATCTTTAATTTAAAGATCTAAGGAGATGAGCTTTTTTTGAGCATTGTGGAACCTCAATGCTGAAGTTTTATCCAAATTGAGATAAGGTGGTGCCTCGAGAACTACTCATATAAAACAATCAACACACTACCACATATACATATAACATTTACATCACAGACGTCAGACAGTAATACATACGTGTCATCTGCATATACGAGTAAAGTGAACTTTGCTTCACCAAAACATTAACCTATATCATTGATATAGATGCTAAATAAAATTGGTCCTAAAATGGATCCTTGTGGCACACCCACGTTGTCAGTGGTTGATGAGGATTTTAATTGCACAATTGTATTATTTTGCTTTTATGCCATGGATACCTGTTGCTTCCGAGCTTACAGAAGCGACTCTAACCAGCTATAAGCTGATTCAGATTCTCCGGTCTGGCTGAGTTTATTGAGCAAAAGAATACATTTTCTGTCCAAGTATACTTCCAACCTCTCCAGAAAGCAGTGTTCGAAAATTTTCGAGAAGCAAGAAGGACCAGTAGTTGGTCTAATTCACCCTCACCTGGCATGAAATCCACGGCCTTGTGAGAGAACCTTCATGCAATGGGACCTTTCTGAGTCCTAACAGCTTCCGTCAGGCCCACTGTTTAGGAGCAGTTAGGAATTATTATGAAGCAATGTCTGCCCTTTGCGGTCTCGGACAATCTAGGTCCCAAAAAAGGACGTCTTTCTCCACCAGCCCGCCTCAACGTGCGACGCGCCGTCGCGCACTGTTCCACCGGCGTCGCGGCGCGGCGTCAACGCCGGCAGCAGCGGCGACGTCGATTGTGTTCTGTGTTGTTGTTAGTGCATCGCCGGCAGTCCTCGCACCGACACCATCATCACGTGGCACAGTTGTTGGTCTAGGTGCTCGTTGCTCCAGCAGCACCTCCAGCATGTTCACGCTGTGCATGTCCAGGACCACACATCCGCAGCTCACAGCCGTAGACCTGGCTGCACAACTAGCACAACAACAAGCCAGTGAGTTGAGATTGACTTACCATTCATGGAAAAGTGTCATTGCTATTTAATAAAAAATAATTAAAGAGGGAATGCTATAATGTAGTTAATAGTAATAATGTGTCAGTCACAACTGTCATGTCAAAGTATATAAAATAAAATTTCATATAAATAATAAAATACTAACAAATTAGCGTAATACAAAATGCGCTGTTCTCCAGTACATTTGCGGTATTTACATACAAAATACTTTCTATAAATAGGGGGTACTGCCATAAAACGTCTTTTTCATTTTGTCGTACCTTATGTGCAGTAAAAATAGTGATTTAATTGACACACTGTCATTAACTTATTATAACATTTTACTTCCTACACCACTGGGCTTGGAAGTATTGTAACCGTGAACAATTTTAGAAAGATCAGACTGTGTTTTTTGAATGTTATGACATGTACTTCACGGAAAACCATGCCACCGATTTCCGTCGGTCTGTCTGTCTGTCTGCTAATCATTGATGTGTCTATAAATTGAGAAGTACCGCTCAGATTCTGATGAAATTTCCATGCAATGTTGCTACTATGTCAAGGACGAAACAGCTTTGTGGTTTTTGAAAATCAGTTCAGTGGCGGTCGAGAAAAAATCCGAAAACAACAAGAACTTGGTTTTTCGACATTTCAGAGGGTCATGATCCTTTTCAGAAACATTTTTTGTAGGGGTTTAAGTTCGAGGGTTGGCGGTTGTAGGGTGTGGGGGAGGGTACATGAAAAATGTTTGATCTTAGTATATGTATACGCTCCCAACCCCGGTAACTCCATACACCTATTATCCATATATCACACATCATAAATTTTCCTGTACCTTTGTCTTGAAACCACACTGGTGAGCAAAAGTGCACACGAACCAAGAAGAAATGACACAGAAATATTTTCAGTCCGCGTACTCCTGCTAACTGAGCTCAACGCCGGGCGAATCGGTCCGGCTAACTAACATATCCATAATCCCGCACAAAAAACACGGATACAAAATGAACGATCACTCGCTGCAGCTATGCCGCGCAGATATGGAAAGGGACAACGTTGCCAGATGGACAGTAACTACCGGTAGGGCAGGGAAAGGATATCTATGGACTAATTATATGGGTCTGTTCCACTGACTTATTATATTATATATATATATATATAACAAATATATATATATATATATATATATATATATATATATATATATATATTATATTTCTCTGTTGAACATGTTCGTAATTGACTTTTCTCAGACGATTTAAATTGCGTTGAACTTAATCCTTTATGAAGTCATGACGGCGTTGCGTAGGAAGTGTAGAGTCAACCTACTTGACTCTATTCTTTAGTTTTGTGCGAAAAACATAGACATCACGTTACCTTTGATTAGTTTCAGTACTACCGTCCCCTACGTGCTGCATCAGGGAACCACATTTTTCCCGCATTTTTCAACGACATGGAATAAACCCAAACAAGGATACTCGTACCACATTAGCGTCCCATTGTCACATAGGGGAGTGATAATTACTCACCATGGTACGAGCAAGATTTGTATAATTTGAACACCGGCTGAATAGGATCTGTCTGCTTTCCGCCTCTGCGAATATAACAAACCGTATGCAACATTGTTCACTGCTTTTTAGCAATCAAGAACACGGCATAGGCCTAGTCACGATGGTATGTTTGCTTCCTGTCATATATCTCCAAATGAGCTAGACTGATACGACACTGATGATTGCTACAAAGCATGATACAAGTTATAGACCAAACTGACTCCATTCAGCCTATTTTCTGTTTTGTCTTGTCCTTTTCTCTGCTACAATGAATCCGCAATTTTAGAGAATAGCAGAATCATACGAGTACAGTGCTTTTCAAAAAAGGTTCCCCTCCACCCATTTTTTGAATAGGTTGGTCATTCCAAACTGACGGCTGGGCTTTATCTTGGGACTTGTTTAAATGGAATCGATGGCCATAACTGGTTCGTTGTTCTCTATACCAATCTGATTAAAGGTCTCTATTGCGCTATGGTCCTGATATTTTGAGTTTCAGGGTGCTTAAGTTTAGTAAATTCGATGCAGTCATGAGCTTATGACAGACAACAGCATGAGTTTAATAATTTCTTTGGACATTGATTACTAACCTAGTAGCTCCTGTAATGACGATACGATCTTCCTATTTGATGTCTACAGATTTTCAGATACATTTTTCACACATTTTTGATGGTACCAAATCAGTACAATTTCCATGAGAGATAAATCGCCGTCTAGGTGTGACGGATGCGACAATGCCTTCAAAATAAAGACCTTTAAAGTGGATGAAAAAAGGATATTCACGGAGCAGTGAAAATGCTTTTCCCTGGTTCCTCACGTGGATGAACTTCGGCAGGAGCCCCGGGTCTCTTCTGAAGCCTCTTGATAGTCACTTGCACAAAACCAGCGGTTTCTCACAAATTGCAGTTTAGAACAATGGCATGGACAATATTACTGTTTAATAACAGACGATTCCAGCGGCAATTCTAGCGAAGATTCTAACAGTGATTCTAGCAATGCTGACGACGGGGACCATTTCGTTCTCTTCACCAGCTTTGCTAGATTGCGCTCCCCTCTTCTTTAGCTATTAACAATAGACATGAACAAGTTTAGTTGCAAGATAAACAGCAGCAAGACACACAATAAAAATAAAGGTAAAAATGGCGGTCGCAACACAAAACTCGAGTCAATTCAAAGGGAGACCTTCCAAGTTGGCTTCCAGCGGTTAAGATTTTCAGCCTACGCAACAAAAAGCTCTGTATTTGGTTATTGTATTCTAAAATTATGGCTTAATTACTAACAATAATAATAATAAAAATAAAAATAAAAATAATAATAATAATAATAATAATAATGGTGATAATAATAATATCCTATCCTCATAGACAAGGCAATTGTTGCTAATCGACCTAACATGACTGTAATCGACAAAATAAAGCATGTAACATACCTGATTGATGTGGCAGTACCAAGCGATTATAACAAAAAAACAAAATATCATCAGAAGAGCGAAACATATATTTCTCTTCCACAATAAATCAACGACCATGGAAACAAACTAAGGTGGAAATAATATCGACGATCATATCAGTGACAGGTATCACACCACAGTAATTTATAAACTATCTAGAACTACTTGTACTGAATGCGCAGATACATTCCCAAATACAGACAGCAGTTATACTCAGCGCCACAAGCATTGTAATTTTTATAATAGAATTAGTTATATTTATGAACTTGATTTAACTCGTTCATGTATCATATTTACCAGACTAAAGTTTGTGCAAAACGTCTGATGAAAATAATAATAATAATAATAATAATATAATAATAATAACAATAATAATAATAACAATAATAATAATAACAATAATAATGACAATGGCATTTTTTTTTGATGGCCGAAGTTCAGCTTGATAGCTCCTCTTCCACTAAACCGATAAATATAAACAAAACACTATACCACTAAGAACCTTAACAGGGTAGAGGAAAAATCATTTTTGCTGATCAAACAACATGATTCTGACTTCAGATTTAAACCTAGAAAATTTATTTTTTTTATAATTTTACGGCAGACCGTTATACATTTTGCATATTTTGAAACTAGAAGCATGCCGGAAGTGTTCAGTTCGGAATATAGGAGGAGTTAGCAGACCTCTTGATCTTACGTTTATATTACGTACATCAGTACGAAATGTAATCCTAACAAATAAATAGCTAGGTGACTTTAGCAAAATAATTTTATGCAAAAGGCTCAGCGAGTGAAAAGTTCTATGATCTATATTTTGTCAGCTAACGTCATGCAGTTTGAGATATATCAATAATAGTAATAAACATATCTATTCGCCAAGCATAAACAAATAAACTCACATTTATATCAAAAAACAGAGTTTTTCGTAGTTCAGATGAGCACCACTGGTATGACACACATCAGTTTTTCCACTTAACCCTGTTAAATCATATTACATTCAACCTAATGCATAATGCAAATGTAACTACCATAATAATAACATACCATACACTGCACGAAAACAGTAATACATATTAAACTTGAATTGTCTATAGAATAATCAGCTCTGTTTGGTAAATAGTGTCCGTTTAACATGACTCTTGAATTTTACAATATTAAACGTTTTAATGTTTTAATTCGTTCAGGAAACCATTGTACACACTATAAATTTGGTAGACGATACCTCATTTAAAAAATTCGTGGGGCAACCCAGGAGGACACAATTGTTGTTTAGCAGTTATTAATCTATGATAATATAAACAAGCCGCATGGCTTCTGTCGTACATGTTTAGCCACCCTACATCATATAATTTGTGACAGACTCTCTTAATTCCATGTAGAAAAGAACGTAAGCATGAACTCTGAACAATTTGGATTCTGCCAAACCAAACATTCGCATAACATTTTCCTTGATTATTTAATAACTTCAGGGAGTAGCCGGCTCTTTGAGCAAGGTTGTTTACATGTTTCTCAAATCGAAGGTCGCTTCCAAAAATCACGTCAAGGTTTTCAGCTTCAGTTACTACATTTAATACCGCATTATTTACACTGATTGTTAAATTAGTTGCAGCAATTCCTTGTTGATCTTTTGGATCAAATAGCATTACTGTATACTTGTTGGTGTTAACTGTAACAGAGAAACGTACGAACAAAATAAAACAAAAAAGATGGGCTGAATAAGGTGTGTTTAGATAGATAGACCCAGTCATTTGGAGACAGATGAATCATCTATCACCAAATACACCTATACTGATAATCCCCCATGCTTGTCTGGCTAATAAAACAACATATATTGACAGAATATTCATTACTGTGAAACTTTTTAACGGTTCAATTACAAAGGTGAGCTTCTTCAGTACAATGACAATATGTCTTATTTATCTCTCTTCTAGGTGACAGTGATTTTTTTTTATCTTTTCATCATCACATTTCGATACCGTTCCAATGCGTTACTCCAATAGCCTGTAAGTCCCGTAACGTGCAGAGATTACGCGTAGTCACCATTCCGAATCTTAAGATGGCACCACACAAACCCAGTATAGACCAGGACCACCGGGGGTAGACACTCGCGTTCCCAAAAATGGACGTGCAGCCATTCAAAACGACAAGCGCGCATGAGGCTATCTGTCGTATTTATTACCTAAAATTTCAAAAATATCTCTCTTGTAACACATACAACTTTTATTACCGAATTTGAAAAGGAGGGACCAGGTCTACTACTTCTTTCTGATATAATAGTAAGTACATAACACGCACTTTTAGACGTGGATCCTGAATGTACACTCAGGTCCGTTAGGAGTTCCAATAAACATAATTATTGATATATCGCGGGAACCTGGAAGCATCCTTTTACCACGGTCTTCGTTTATTATACAGAGAAGCTCGGCTTAAGTACACTTCCAGAACTCTCTCTCTTCAATTCTAAATTACCGAAATCTCACTGAACTGGATATAAATCGCATTGTGGGTAGGTGTACCAGTGTCTTCCCCTGAACATGGGACAAACATTCTTAGTAAACAATTGCAACGATTCGAACGTAAAAATGCTACAAACATACAACTGTGACTAACAAACATCACACTTAAAACCTTTAGACCAACAAAGTGTTCAACATTAATACATCCAGACAGAAAGGAAGGCTTCAGTCCTCTACTTATGGATCGGCGAACGACCTTAAATAATTTAAGGTCGTTTCCTATTGAGCTGCATCTAACGACCATCTGTTTGAGATTGGTCTCCAATAAATGAGTTCTGAAAGACAAAATAATCTTACAAGGTAAGTTCACAAAGCAGGAAATTGACCTCTTGCCTTTTCTTGCGTTGTTACTGAGGCATTATAAATATTTAGTCCATTTGATTATTTGTGATTTTGTTTGTTACTTGCCGCGTTCACTAGCTTGTACAATAGTCTAGTTATAACTGAAACAGTATCTTCGAGCCACACTTTATTAAGTGCGATTGCCAAACCACATTATGGACTTCACATATATACTTATGTCTCAGTAAGATTCAGTATAACCCACTGATCAATATCAATGCTTGAGCTTATCAGAGCTATGGACTTGACATACATTATAACCTAGTACGGCTCAACATTGAGAATAATTTTAAGCACGATTATATCAAAACTTCTTATTTAGACTTAACATCGTCTTCCTCTGAGGTAGCGATATGTGGACTGGAATGTTTAAATTAAGCTGTTACTTCTGCCATAGTATTTCGTACAGTCTAACATCAAAAACCGTCGGTAGCAATTAAAACGTGGAGAGATGGTAGATGGTTATATTTTAGTTGCCAGCAGCACCATACGTAACTTGGATTAATTAGACGGGCCTCCAGCCTCCGACCCCACACCATACTCATCCATCCAGCATTCGTACTGACGTCTACGGCACGCTCGTAATTAAGGGTATCGTTTGAGAGGGATAAGAAGGAGCACTTTTTACGATCCTTTATTCCAGTTGTTTCAAATTCGATCCTTGCCATTGGGATCTTGGAAACGGAAAGGAATATGTGGACGGTTAATGAGCTACAGTTACGCATTTTATAACTAATAAAATGAAACTGTTTCTAAATTCGGGTTAATTCCAGAGATAAACGACCAAGTAAGTATTTTTAAAGAGCGCCTCAAGACGGATTAAGCCACAAATCTCCGAGATGTTAGTCGGAACTTGTTTTGCCTGACCACCACACAAAGAAAAAAATCTAACAGTAATTATGAAACCTAATTAATTGTATACAGAGAGCCAAATAAAACATAATATCAAAGAAAATCACAATATATTGTCAAGACAAGCAACATATATGCTCCACCACTGGAGTGCAACTTAAAAGAAAGGATATTATTCAAAACTACCTAACAATAAAATTATTAGACCGTGATAATTAACCCTGCAAAACGTTTAACATGGTACGCGTACGAAGGCTCTACAAATACAGGCTTCACAAATATGTTAACGCCTAAACCTAAACTTCTAATCTAAATCTATGTAATGGTCTTCTTCCAGTTACAGCTCTAGGCACAGCTGAGATGTCTTCAGCTCAAAAACGCTCAGGTCAAAAACCAGTGGCCAATAGTGAGCAGTGACGTGGGGAACGTCACAAGGTAGGGGCTGCTTGCTTCGTTTTCCCAAATTTACGGTATAAAAAAGAACTCTAGAGAGAGAAAGACTCAAAAATCTACTCTCTACTCTATGTCTGAGACACATTTAAAATACTCAACACTTAAAGAAAAATCCATGTACATTCTTTTTCACAAGAAAAGTAAAGCAAGTGCAAAAAGATAAATATTTACTAAAGTGACATACCCTCAAAAAGTTATCCCTTGTTCTAAAATAAGTTACGGCAGCTCAAAATGCAAAATCATGATTAATATAATGTAGTAAGCTCAAAAGACCTGGTGCGGTTTTAGCTACATCAGGGGTGCTCCAAGCTTCTGTTCTGGGTCCTCTATTGTTTTTAAATTTTTTCAATGATGTTACATGATACTTGCGTTGTGAGTACCTGCTATATGCCGATGACCTCAAAATTTTTAATAGCGTGTGTTGCTTAGAAGACATTTTAAGGTTACAGGCTGATGTGAGTGCCATTGATCACTGGTGTAAAGTAAATAACATGCTCTTGAATGTCAATAAATGTACTATTATGACGTTTACACGCAGGGTAGAAACGACATGTTTTAATTTTGGAATCGGTAGCAATGTTCTTTGTCGTGTTAATATCGTCAAGGATTTGGGCGTATTATTCGATCCAAAGCTTTCTTTTATTGATTACATTAATGCAATAATAGCAAAAGCTTAAAAAAATCTCAAGTGGTCTTTTTTAACAATTGGATAATTTATATTTATGGCTTTTTTATCATGTACTGTGTAGAGTTTTGTTTTTGTATCATTTTTTGTTTTTTCCCTGCCTGTTAATTGGATCACTGTTCAGGCAGTGTATGGATTATTATATATATATATATATATAAAAGACGGTGACATGTAGGTGCTGCCCTATATTTGAATACGAAAAATGACAAACAAAATCAAGAACAATCAGCAACAATCAATATATCAATATCTATAAAATACCCAATTAAAATCATGTTCTACCTGTTCGCGTCAGGGTTTTTTTTATCAAAGAAAAAGGATGACTTCCAAGACAATCGGCTGCGAAATAGCTACACGGCAGATACAAAACAAAGCTTGAGTGTGGATGGTGGTTCTTCGCAATGCCTTTCCACTATAAAGGAAGCAGATATTGAACAAACTTCTTCAGGACATGCATTAATGGACGTGGTCCGATGGTATACAAAAGAGAACTCACCGCTGAAGGTTAAAATCCCATTAGAAAATGGAAGGGTAGTACCCAAGCCAACACAACTAAACGTAAGGTACAAAACAAAATGATACTACTCCATAAACTGATGTTCAGGAGTCCAAAATCCCAGAATCTGGAAATGAATGAAAAGACAACAACACACAACCAAAAGCACAGTGGAAAGCAGAAGTAAAATGGCGCTGGACGCGTCTGTACGCAATTAAAGGAGGGTATCTTGATAGTAAATCAAGTTTTAACAGAAGGTATCTTGATATGTATCATATACGGCTAGTACGTCTAGAAATCACAAGGTGGCACGCTGATTGCCAACTTTGTCTACGAGGGATTAACAAAATTTCTAAGATAGTCGTTAATAATACTATAACATTTGTGTCCAAAACATTTCAAAACAATACTGAGTCGCTGAAGAAGAAAGATACAGTACGCGTGAAATTATATAATCAATAAGATATGAAATTTTCCAAAAGAAAATCATTGAAAAGGGTTTGGCCTAGGAATCGGTACTCTATAATCAATAAAGAGAAATTCAAATTACTGATAAGTGATCAAAATAGTAAAAAATGGTTACGTGATTTTGGCACGTGATACCATCGAAACCGGATGAGCGCTAGGATGCTTTTTGGTCGTCAAGGTACAGTACTGTGTTTTTGAAGCATTAAACTGTACAAGCTTGTTGCGACCCCAAGCAGTGATCTCTCGTCAGAGAGGGAGTCGCTGCTAGTTTTCTTTCTTCCAGCTCACCGGCAGAGATCGGCTTTTCGGTCTGAATTCCTGCATGTAAAGTGCTTTTAGTGCTAATAGTACAGCTGTCACCAACCTATCAGTGATCGTCTCCAAGATCCAGTCACACAAATTCTGTTCATGCTGCTACGCTAAATAGACGGAATTCACACGGCCAGATTCCAGACAAGTCATCGACCACTGTACGAGCAAACATGTCATCAGCAAAGCTGTGGATTCGATTAGTCGTACAGGAAAAGAGGTCGTTGATACGTAAGAGGTAGGTACATATTTGGGATCACCCGTGTTGACGTTGTGGGATGAAGAGGAGAACCCGTCAATTATGACAGATATCTTGCGGCCAGAGAGAAAGTTAGCCACTCATCTGCAAAGCTTCTCTGGGTGGTCATCGGATGGAAGTTTACATAAGAGAGCAGCGTGCCAGAGCTGATGGAACGTTTTCGTGATATCAAGAGCAATGACATGAGCCTCACCATAAGAATGAATCAGTTTACTCTACAATTGCGTGACGTAAGCTAGGAGGTCCCTTGTGGATGGCTGGTGCCGGAAATCATACTGCCTGTCGCTAAGCAAGCCGCAACTTTCGAGGTAGACAGGGCTTGCGATTTATGTCTTCATGATGCTTAAATTTTATTACGGCTTCAGCGACTGCACTTGTACTACTATTGCCATTTTGTTTGATGATTTGTGATTAAAGGCCCACGTTCATAAAAATATAGTCTTTTAAAATAATCATATATCCTTAAATTTGGAATTGAAAATTCTGTTTATCTATGCGAAGTTATGCCATCCTATAGATGAGAAAAGGATCCTGATGCGCAATATACGTTATATTTTCTTATTCAAATAGGCTCTGCACGTCCTACGTAACGTCGTCATTAGTTCATAAAGGATTAACTTAGGACTAGGTCAGTCAAAAATGAATGAGGGGCTGGGGATTTCAAAAATTAGTAGCACAGGTGCATGACACTCTAGACTCTAGAGCACTAGAACAGTATTGACAGGTGGTGGGTAGCTCCGAGTTACTCCCAGTAACACAAATGAGGCACTGGAAAGCGGCTCTAATAACGTTTCCCCTTTCAACATAACCGGGGCAGCGCCCAGTGTGAACGTTTCTCTATAATTTAAAGGTAAATTTTAGGGAGAAGTCTACGATGTATAAGATATGACTGTTATGTACACAGTATTAAAGTATCGATCTAGCGGATAAATATATTCAGGTAAAAAAATGTTTATATACCCCACCCCCTACAACACCCAGCCAACGAACTACAACCGCATCAAAAAATTTTCTGGGAATGGTCAGAACCCCCTCAAACGTTAAAAAACGAAGATTGAGAGATTGTTATTCTTTTCGTTTTTGGTTTTTCCGTCTCCACTGGACCAATTTTGAAAAACTACAAAGCTCTTGTTGGAATTTCATCAAAATCCGAGTGGTACTTCTCAAGTTATAGACGGACCAACGATGTACATGTACATTTAGAAAAAACTCAATATCTAATTTTCGAATTTTTCATTGATTAGAATAGTTTCTAGCCCAGTGGCGTATTAAGCAAAAATAAAAATAATTTTTGGAATCTGAGGTTTTTCTATTTATCTTGTCACCTATTTATTGCCATTTTGTGCATCTGGAAATGCAAGGATGCGTGCGAAAGCAACAACTCCGCAAGAGAATCGCCTCAAATCATCCTACTCAAATATTTGAGTTCTTGTTTTTATGGATAATATGCTCTCCTTTGTATTGTAATATACTATGTATTTGAAAATCTCTCTCCCTCTGCCGTTAAAAAACCCACTGGCGATGCCCATGCACGCTCGTAATTAAGGGTGAAATCGCAGCTAGCGGCTCGCGTGAATGCGCATCCGAAAATGAGCGCGTTTTATGCACGGATGTTTTGTTTGTACGACGGACGGCTTTCAACTTGAAAGGTGTTCACTGCTATGCTATGAGAGACTTCCTCTACTAACAACCCTCTTCTTTCAAAGCTCGAGAATATTTTCAGCATTTTCTCCACAATGCTGAGGGAAGAGTGGAATCAGTGGATATGCAGTCGTTGATAATTGGGCTTTCTCATTAGCTAACATAGTGATCAGGTAATACGCATCAAGTACGTTGACTCCGTACTAGATCAATACGGGCACAAAACGCTAGGATATGCGGTTGACCTCGTTATACTATCGCAAGGTAAATTCAACACCACAGTCAGATACAAAATGCGAAGGGCTCTGAATGTGGTTACAACATGAACGTCAAATGAGGATTTAAACGTAAGTCCCTCTAAGACATTCATCAATGTCTTCACCTGACGGAAGAAATTAGAAGGCTAGCACCTCTATGCCTTCTGGGAGAACGGATGCAACTGTGGGGGGAAGTCAAGTATCTGGGGGTAATACCAGACTCCCAACTGAACTGAAACCCGCAGATCAAATGCATTAAAAGGAGATCGGAATGTTGGACAGACGCTTTCATGGCAAAACATAGGCATTGAGCAATTCCATGATGCACATAATGGAATTAATACCCAGGATAACCAATTCATCACGGTGGCCAAAGATGAAGCAACGCACTGTCATTGTAGAATTAAGCAAGGTACAAAGACTTTGTTGTCTGACGATAAGAGGTGCAAGGAAGAGCGCTCCAACTGCAGAACTTGGAATCATGCTGGACCTCTTACCTTCAGAAAGAACCTCGAGACCAAAGAAGGAGATCGTACAAAACACCAATGGCACAAAATGCATGGAGAAATTATCTGGTACACTGACGTGTCAAAAGTTGTGCAGGGAACAGGTGCAGGTATATCGGGTGTCCCTAGCAAGTGGCTCACCCCTATAACTTATTTATCCTTTAAGATACAAAAATAAAATTAAGTATGTAGATATATCACATAAATATGCACTGTGTGACATATTAGGTAGTTTACTTTCACTTTCGGTTTAACTGGAAATGACTTTAACTTAGTTAAGTTAGTGCAAATGAGACACACAGTATATTTTTGCTTATTTGAATAGAAAATGACATTCCGAGTACAATGACGCTGCATTTGACATCTAACTTAAAATTATTTGTAATTTTTAATTTTCAATCCAGTGAGCCATGAATATGATAAAATGGTAAATTTTGGACTAAGCAGTCACAGAAAAATAGTTTTGATTGTCTTTTGTTTGATTGTACTTATGGTCGTAATTCAATTTTTTCAAATGTATCGAGAGTGAATCGCAGATACAGCTAAAAAGAGTATTTTTTACCCACCATTTTATTCACACAGTCAAAAGTATTTAAAAAAAATCCACATTAATTAAGTACCTTATACCTGCCATAAAAGGATAAACCAGCCGTAGTTGGCATCGGCAGCTTTAACAGAAAACTAAGGTGGTTTAGGAAAAACAGTGATCGGTTGTTGTCATGAATCAGTCTGATTCCCAAATAAATTCTTAGGAAATTAATACATTACTACGTTACCTCCTGCCTGTTTTTCCTAGTTTAATAATTAACCATGCAGAATTGTACAAGAAGCAAAAAAGTTTATAAGCTTTTTATTTTTGGTCACCCGATCTAACACCCCTAGATTTTTATTTATGAAGAACAATCAAAAACGAGGTTTACAACACACTGTCAGTGACATGAAACAAGTTAAAAAACAAAGTAAGAGCGACTTAATAGTACTACACCAATGTATCTTCCAAATATAATACGCAAAACAATTGAGACAAATGAACTTTGCCAACGAGGTGCTCATTGCCAACATTTAATAAATTAAAAAGTATTTATTGGGTAAGAAAATTAAAACATATTTCATTAATTCTTGATTAAATAATTCGCTTAGTTAGCAGTGCGTTATTTTGCTGAAGATTTCAAGTTTTGGAAAATTATATTTATTAAAAATAGCTATTTATTATATTAAAAGGTAACAAATGCAGCGTCATTGTACTCGGAATGCCATCTTCTATTCAAATAAGCAAAAATATAGCGGGTATTCTATCTAAAATAACAAAGTTAAAGACATTTCCGGTTAAGCCGGAAGTGACTGCAAACAAATGAATACGTCAGAGTGCATATTTATGTGCATATATAATTTTTGTACCTTTAAAAATAAAAAAATTATAGGTGTGAGCCGCCTGCTAGGGACACCCGGTATATGGGAACAGGTGCAATCCTGGGCATAGTATACCGATTGGAAGACACACCTCTTTATTTCAGGAAGAAGTGTATGCAATGTTGCACTGAGCAAGATTAAATAATGACGAGCGTATAACAATAAAAGGATCGCTCTATATACTGACAGTCAGGCGTCACTCATAGCATTAAGAAGTCCTAGAGTGACATCTGCACCGATCTGAGAATGCCCACAAGAACTGAACACAGTGAGGGAACATGACCGAGTACCAGTGATGTGGGTGTCAGGACATTCAGGTAACGCAGGAAATAAAAGGGCGGATGAGCCCGCAAGAAATAGACCATCTACACTCTATACAGCCCAGAACCTGCTTTGGATGTGCCAAAAAGTACAATGAGTCAAAGAATGGATAAGAAATCAGCATACAGAACATTGTCATTTAGTGACTGGATGTTGGCATAGGAATGAAGATCTCGGGACAATGTCCAAACAAGACTGCCGGACTGCTCTGAATGATCACCTGAGATCACCTGCGATGTAGACCCTAGCTGCAGACAATGCGGAAAAGGAACGGAAGCAGCCTTACATGTCTTATGTGAGTGCAAGGCGCTGGATGATAAAAGACATTAACTCTTTGGGAAACCAAAACTTGAACCGAGGAAGTTTAGAACAGTACTGACAAGAAAACCGTCACAACTGGTCCTGAATTGGGTACAGTACAGTAAACTCGAGAAGCAAAGCACAATAAGCCCTAGGGGCTGCGGTGACATCGGTGGCTTCGGTTGGACAGCTCCCGGAAAGGAAAACAAATTGAATCTGTAGTTCCCACGCTACGTTGTCATCAGTTCGTAAAGGATTATGTTTATATATATATACATACCATATGATATCCAAAAAACATATCTCATTCTCGGAAATTTTCGCGATTGCAGTACTACTCCGGCAGTAGGCATGGGAAGTAAAACGACCTTTGAGTGAATCACGTGATGACAACACTTAACAGAATAATTGAAAATCGCACATCAAAATAGTCATACCTATCGAAAAACCTGACTAATATTTTTATTCTGATCTAACAGTTTCCGCCGATATCCTGTTCAGGTATATTTGCTCCTGCTCCTCCTTCCTGCATTGGAAGTAAATAAAGCAAGAGATTTTGGAAGACAGGTTGCTGACGTTTGGACTACATCGACAGGCATTTTACGTCCAAAAGACGTCCAGCTCCAAGAAAGTGACAATGGAGCATGGAGTTATTATTTTGGATGTACCTATAAGAGATCCAGGTCACATTCAGTTATCGCCCCAGAACGCGACCATCCACCCAAAACCGCTGCGCTGTAGGAACGCGCAGGTAGAGCGTCAAGCAAAAATTGTTATAATCGATCACTAATGCTGCATTGTGCATGGTCAAAAATGCGTGAAATGGTACTTAGATACAAGAAAAAAGACACAACAGTGATGCTTCAAGGCTTCAAAGTAAAATATTTGTATGCATCTCAAATCTTTTAGTAAGCTTTAAGAGGATATTAGAAAACATTTATGGCTTACCAGCCTGTTAGGGAGTATCAATTATAATACGTTTGCTTGAACGATATTCGACGTAATGGGGTCCTAGTTTGTAGGGCAACCGCAATTCAAATTTATATATACATTTTGGGTCGATGATACTGATGTATGAATACTATATCTTAGCATGAAAGTAGTAATTGGAAATTCCAAGTTAACGGCTGGGCGCATTTAATAAAATGTTACAAGATGGCGTCCAGCGGCCGTCTTGAGACTCTCTACTGTCATTTTTACCAAAAATATAGTATTCATTCATCAATTTTATCGCCCCTAATTTCAGCTTGCTAACCTAACCTTTTCAAGAATTAGAGGATCTCCTATTATATAGTTCGTATTTCTCCATTATATGATTGGTATCGGTGTATGGTAGGAATGCATGTCTCGTCCATTATGTTCTTTGGATATTATATCACATGTACACAACACGCATTTCCGTCTGTTTGTCTGTCTGTCTGTCGCACAAGGCTACTACTATGCCAAGCTCTGTAGAATTTGAATCTCGGTCCACAAGACGAACGAAACAAAAATCCTTCGAACTTCGTTTTTTGACGTTCTAGAGACTCATGGTTGTCTTCGGAAAATTTTTTGTAGGGGTTAAAGTTTCGGATTGTAGTGGGTTGGGGAGAGTGTATTTCAATCATTTGTCGGTAGTATATTCATATGCTTCCAAGTCGGCTAAATCGACGCACCCATTAGTATATATATATATATATATAATACATCATAGATTTCAAAGAAAATTTGCTCTTAAAACTTGAAGAAACATCAATCGGACGTGTTGCGTCTAGGTCGCACATGTCGTACACACTGTTCGAGCTGGCCAGCATAGCATGGCTGACATTGCCAGATTGTCGATACATCCAGTAAGGGCAGGGAAGAAATTTCTTGATCGCAGGGTTATCAAATGGGTGGGGCCATGGTCACTTGATTCATTGAATTCTTTTTTATGTTATACAGGTTACATGTACTTTTTTCTTATAATAATAATCCCTTATGAACTGATGACAGCCTTGCGCAGAAAGTGCAGAGTCAGCATACTTGACGCATCTCATGCAGCTGGCCGATTTAATGGTGGTATTATTTGGAAGGATTTTTGAAAAACCGCTTTGGAAATGAGCACCTCCGCGTATACATATCGTGTCCTTTACGACATACCAGCGGATGTGCCAAAAAATCAAAAATTGAGTTATGGCGTCAGATAGTATAACTTTAGTGCGCCTTTCATATGACAAGCCGAAATAACACGATTAACGATTTGACGTATATGAAAAAATAGTCATTTATACATGGCATACAGGCGTAAGAACCCATACCATATATGCCAAGTTCTGAATCGATTTTAAAGTTTGTGGCGTATCTAAAAATCAGCTTTATTAGCATTGTGGCTGCATGATATAGAGTATCTTCAACCAGATCTTTCTTTAAGAAAAGTGTTTTAGTTCTATCTTCACGATCTTCATTTTTTCTGATTTTCGGAAAGCCTTAAACAAGTATCAAGCATGGAGGAAATTCACATAGTTTTAAAATTTTGAATGGAAGGAAGGAAAGTTTCTTCCATATATTTTGTGACCCATTACAGTATAAACATTCATTTATCCATGCGATACGGAATTGTACACAAACTTGTCACTTCTAATCGCAAAACCAGAAAAAAAAAATAGAATAAAACGACACGTTTCTGGGTTCGTAGATGAAATTAATGTCTTCTTATATACATCACTTCTCACGGCTAAGTCCTGAACTACATGACAGTTTAGTAGCAGAACTTGAAATGCAAAAGTTTTCTTTGTTCAATTCGTACATAATGTCCTTTTTTATGGGGCTGTCACGTGGAAAACCACATAAACAAATATATAAAAGCTAATAGCTGAAATTTATGAGGCGAGCCTGTAGAGCGGCAGAGATTAAGGGAAACAAACAAACAGATAACAAGGGGGAATATGTCAAAGTCTTGTTATTTAGCTTTCAGTGTCGCACGCGGGGTGCTTTGAATGATTATATTATATACTGTAGGAGCAAAGAATGCCTTGTTTTGAATACTGAAACCATGAGATTTAGCTTTTACATAATACAACAGAAAAAAAATTTACCTGCTGGTACTTTTAAACTCTAGATGTATTGAGAATAGGATATAGCTATGCGATACCATGTAAATAAATAATAGCATATCTGGTCAGGTAAGTAGATGAGTGATATAATTCTAAGAATCACCGCTTGAGGGGTGACATGTGGATATACCTTGTCGTGAAGAATGCTTACGCTCTTGACCAACATTGCGCGTCTGAGCATTTTCAGTATTTCGTGGTGCCTACAACCACCACCTCTTCTGAAGACGAAGTGAGAGATGAGGTTCAGTGGTTCCGCAAGGTTTTGATCTCGAGCTGGTATGAGATGGCATAATACAAACTGCTACAGCTTCCACAAAAATGCAGCAACCTAAATGGTCATTACGCTGCTTAAGCTTTACAATAATAAGGGTCCGTCAGAAAGAACGCATGTTTTTCGAATGGGTTGGTCCCGTGTCGGTGGGGATGGGAGTGTTGGATAGTGGGAGAAGTGCCGTTTCAGTTGACAATATGGTTTTGAACGTTGAACATCATGTGTTCACTGTACGTCGGTACTTTCAAAGAGTCTGTCATTCGAACGCAACGGGAGTTTCGCGTTCACTTTCATGTTCCACGTCATGGGACAGTACCAGACCGTAACACCATTTTGAGATGGGTAGAAGAATCAACACAACAGGTAATGTGATGAACAGAAAGCCGCCAGGGCGAAACCGTACTGTTACAACCCCAGAAAACTTAGAGTGAGAGTTGACACGCTGCAAAGCCCGAATTGTTCCGTCCATTTGCATGTCAGTTCCCTAGGAATCCACGCGTCCTCTGCACGTCGCATCTGCAAGAAGGATTTAGTGCTCCATCCTTACAAAATCCAAGTTTGTCAACAACTGTTGCCAGAGGATTATGCACAACGTGTTAATTTAATATATGGCATGTATTTCTGAGTATTTTGGTATAATGAAATATTTTCCCATACTTATTTTGACTGGACTACTCATTTAAAAAACATGCGTTCTTTCTGACGGACCCTGTATATGAATTTTTGGAAATAAATGCTTTATGTACCTTTGGAAAAAAGAACACCTTACATTTGAGATTATCCACTTATCAAAGCGCAAGATTCATGTATCACCTTTTTATGTCAAATGATATTTAGGCCCTGCCTTCGAGCCTGCTTCCCTCAACAAAAGTGACCTAGTGACTAGCGGCGTTTCTGGAGGGCGTTCAATATCGAGGTCACATCAGGTGCGTTTCGGATGCAGCGACGCCGAGGCTGAGGTTATTTACCCCATCGCACAGGGTGCGGCTGGACGCTTTTGAAAAGGTTTCCCTCCTAGGCTTTTTATAGTTGCAGTGCCATACAAAATCGTTTGGGCTCCCAAAACCCGGCTTAGGCTTACCAACTATGAGGCGCAGTTAGGAACGCAACATTTCCTAGATACAGTTTTTTGAATGTGAAACACGAATCTTATCTAAAGAATCTTTGTAAATTTTATTTCTGAATTTTGATACACATCTTTCAAGATTTCTATTTTCGGTATCAGATAGTCTTTCTTGACCTATTGGTCTAAATTACGACTTGAAATTCATGAAACTTTTTATATAAACGCCTTTTTAGAAAGCCATGCAGCATGTTGAACAAATCACCATATTAAGTCTGAATCTGAATATAATACTATATAACAAAGGGTCGATACGAGCAGTTATTATAACTGGTTTGGATTGGTTAAAGCCATTTTCCTAAAAAGTTTGTAGAAGTTAAATGTGATTCAAGGTTCTCAGACATAAGCCAAATGGGGACAACGGGCGGAACCTTGTTAAAACTCTTTCTAAATTATAGTACCAGAAGAAGTGACAAAAAAGTAATGATACATTCAACCCACGGTGTGCGTAATACATGCTTCTTATATATCAGATGTAATATCTTAGCTCTTTAGTAGATATTAGGATATCTTTGATTTTTCAAAACACAACATGGTGGATAATGTAATACAAAGTCGTTTAAACGGGTGCAAAACTGCTTATTTAGGTAACTAACAAAATGACGATTAGAAAGTTTCTAAATTCAAAGTACCTCCTGAGAGAGACGGACATACTTTTCCCGAAAACTTTTATTTTTTCCTGACTTTATTTGTAGTGGTATTCTAAAATAAATTGAACATTAACATTGACACTCTTTCTACTCTACAAGATGGCAAAATCATAATTTCGTTATGACGTTTCGTCTTTTGTCCTTCAGCATCAACTTTATTGTTCTTATGGATGCCATATTGGATTTTTGCACAAGTGAGTTTTCAATCCTGATTTCAAAAATGTCGTCATAGATTGACATTGCCAAACTTGAGTTGTTTAAAAAAGCATAATTTTATAGGTAGTCCTTGAAATTATCAGATAGTCATTTGTTTCGCATACAAGATTTATCCCAAAATCACTTTTATTTTTTTACGACTCTATTTGAAATGAGATGGGGTTCCAAAATAAATTTCATGTCAACATTGCCGCTTTTTTTCTTTTACAAGGTGGCCTATTTAAAATTTCATCATGACGTTTCGTCTCTTGTCCTCCACCATCAACTTTAGTTTTTCAAGGACGCCATATTGGATTTTTGCGCAGGTGAATAGAGTTTTTAATTCTGATTTCAAAAATGTATAATATGTCACATATGCCATAAAAGTTGATGCTGGATGACAAGAGACGAAATATTGGAATTGTAGAGGAGAAAAAGTTGTTACTTTAGTGTTTTTAAAATGCCACTACTAATTAAGTCAGGAAACGATTTTGGGAAAATGCGAATTTTTCCGTCTTCCTCCGGAAGTACTTTGAATTTCGAAACTTTCTAAGCGGCATTTTGTTAATTACCTAAATTCGCAACTTTGCTTCCGTTCAAGCGAAGTCGTATCTCTCAGAGTTTCTGAGATTCCAATGGTAAGGGAACACCCTGTATACTTGATTCAGACTTTTTTATATATTTCCAAATATTTGCATCATACTTTTTAATGTTATGCTGTGCTGTTAATGATGCAATGAGGGCATACATATTTGATGTAAATACATGCTGGATATGTTCTACCAAGGAATTTCCGATCGTTATATGATTTGAAATTCTAAAGTACATTTATTTCCGGATGGTACCTACCTGTATACTGATGTGAGTTAAAGGAATACCTTAAAACAGTGCCTATGCAACTTACTGTTATAGGTATAAAGTAGTGCAACTCTGCTTGAACCAAATATTTTCCTATGTAAAGGGAAAGGATGTCCATGCATTACTAAACATTGTATGAGGTTTTGTGTGAAGCTGTAGAAAAAGTCCCATGAAATATGGAGAACTTATATTCAACAGAATAAGAACTTAAAATTTGAGATATTGGAAGGAAGAATTTATAAAACCCAAAATGATAATCCTAATGTGCGTTTAAACTTTCAAAAGGAACCTCTTTAAAACCTCAAATTGCATTTAAATATCTGTGTTAGTAGAAGTTGGGGTTATAAAACTGATTTCTAATTTTGCATACTACTCTTCCTTGCTGGATCTAAGGGTAAAGCGGTGATGGGCTCTGCATAATTTTTCCATTACGTTTCGTACAATTTTGTTTCAGAAAATCATCCTTCTCATTTTAAAAACTCCTTTATAAGCATCACGACTTACTAGGAAAAATTTACATACATCAACAAATCTGAAAAAGTTTTTAATACAGTCTTTGGTTAAAGTCCCGGGGATACACGATAACTCTCATTTCCCAGGAAATGAAGCAATTTAAAAAAGCAACAACTAGCGCTACGTGAGAGTTACCTGCATGATGTAGGTGTTTTCATAACTTTCGTAATATACAGAATATCTCTTTGGAATAAATATGCAGGATCCCCCTAAGGCGGAATACAGTGTGGCCTTTATATAGTGAAAAAAATGCCTTTGGGAAAAGGCATCTTAACAAGTCATTCCGATCAATGATACAGTACGTTAGTGAAGTATGTACCTGGCTTCGTTTTCAAGATAGGGGTGGCAAACTTTTCTTGAAAATCAGCATTTCTGGAAAAATCGCAATAACAACGGAAATTAAGATGCCTCCTTATAGTTTTCCTTAATGATGATAGATTTGGCAAAATTTTTTTGTGATCGGTATGTACCCGTATTAAATTTATTTGTTTACGATGTTGCAGAAGGTATATCAAACAGCAGTTATTTGTGTGTAGTACTAATAAGAACAACATCAATTTGAATACACGCTACCAGATAAGCTTACTTCAAATTCTCTCATCTATGACTATAAAGTTAAAAACTGTGACCTCATGAGAACTGACTCATTTAGGGATGTAGCTATAACTTCTGGTACAAAATTATCTTCCAACACATGCATTAGAGAAATTACTTTTAAATCATATAAAATATTGGTATTCATTCTTAGATCTACCAAATACCACTCTTTGGTAGATCTAAGTACAACACAGTGGCATGGCCGCGAAATTTAATTGGTGACTAACTTCATTGAAGCAATGCATGGTAAATTCTTAAAACAGACACCTATTAAAATGACTTGAAGTCAGAATAATTCAGAACTAATGTTTCTGTTAAAAATCGATAACGGTGTTGCACAAATAAATCTTAATGTTAATGTAAGACGAACTCGCAATACAGAAAACTGTTTACGGTTCCACATCATTTTGGTATGAATGAACCAGTTACTAGAATTCTTAGATCTGGCAACGACGCTGTGAGCTACAATACAGTTATTTTCAGTAGCAATATTAAGCACTTCAAAAAGCGTATGAAAAATGTTTCTATACTGAGTGACAGAAAAAGGTAAACACCTACGTATGTTTGTTAGAATTCAAGAATTTTTCACATATTAATTTATCTTGCCATGAACAACAACTGATAAAATGGTCAGGTTTTTCTGTTAAGTTTTTGTGGTGGCTGTGTGTATTGTTTGGTGATAAAGAAGCATTTAGTTTTCGTACATTTACGGTGTCAGTTTAATGTTAACATTCGTGTAGCTTATTGAAATGCCTTCTTGTGATTGCGCAAAATGGCTAGAGTACGTAGAATTCACCGGATGTCACAGCTAAGTGACTTTGATAGGGTTCGATTGTCAGGTTGGTGAAGCCAGTCTATCGAAAAGAGAACTTTCTAGGAGGACCAACATATCCTTACGCAGTATACTGCAGTGTGAACGAGCGTGGACTCGGGAAAGCCGAGGACAGCGCGCGAGGGGTTATGGACATCCTAGAATATCCACAGAGCGACAAGACCGCCGGTTCAGACTTCTGGCTCTGAGACGCAGATTCAGTAGTACTCGGAACCATCGCTAATCAGTGGTTTGAAGAGCATGGAAGGATGGTTGGTATGCGTACGGTATATCGCCGAATACGACAGTTTGGCCTTTTTTCTAATCGCCCACATAGGGTGCTACCTCTCACAGCTGAACAGCGGCGTAACCGTTTGCTCTGGCGCAGAGAAAGGATTATATGAGACCGGGAATGGAATGAGGTGGTCTTTAGTGACGAATCCCGCTTGTGTCTGGGGATGCACGATGGTCAGGCAAGAGTGAGAAGGCGACATGGTGAAAGACGTGACCCACAACTTGACAGAGAGCGTCACGTTCACCACACCGTGGGAGTTATGGTATGGCTTATGGTAGCAGCCATCACTAATTTTCATCAGAGGCACTATGTTAGCCCGACGCTATATTCAGGATGTAGTGGAGCCTCATCTTATTCCATACCTAAACACCATCCAAAACCCGATTTTTAAGCAAGACAATGCCAGACCGCATGTTTCCAGAGTATCGTTAGACTTCATGGATCAAAATCGCACTAACCGTTTACCTTGGCCATCACGATCGCCTGACCTATCTCCAATCGAACACGTGGGAGATGAGAGGTCGGAGGCTCTTCAATTGGCAAAACCCTCCACAGACTTTAGCAGCTGTTACTCACGAAGTTGGAGTAGCCTGGAGTGAGATACCCCAACAGGATATCGACCACCTTATCAGCACGATGCCCAGGCGTGTCAATGAGTGTATAAGAAATCCTGGATCCTCAACACATTATTGAACCAGCTTCTGCAGTCAGTTGACGAATCAAGCTGAAAATTTGATCATTCTACTAGTAAGGGACACAATGAACATAGATGCCAAAAATTATTAAAATCAAATAAACATACGTAGGTGTTTACCTTTTTTGTATATTTAACTTTAGTTTGTTAGGTTTTAAATTTAAGTAGGTTGGGTATCACATGAATCGTCAGTTCTTGTTTATTTTTATAATTTATATCAAAATATTGTAATCTGTCACATAAACATAATGTTTTTTATGTAATGGAAACCGTAAATAAATAAATTTTCGTAAAACTGGTGTTACAGTGATATTTGTAACTCTTCGATATTTGAAACTTCCTCAGACCAAATATGAATCTGCAACAGCTCTTCTCGAGCTTTTGCATGAATCTAGGCATGAGTGAAAGAGGACTAGAGAGTAAGCCAAAATTGACAATATAAGGCTCTCGCACAGCTTTTTACGGCACTTAAGGTTTAGAATATGACGACTAGAATAGAAGAGCTTCATCTTCATATAATTTGAGCTCATGATACTGTTCACATGTTTGTTAAATCTAAGATTTGAATCGAATATGACACCTAGAAACTTAGCATTATGGAAAAACAGAATATTAGTGTTGTTGATAAATAAGAAAACTCGATTTGTGAGGTTGTAATTTGAATATATAAAGGTCCGATCCTACCAAATAGCTCTGGACGGATGGGCGGCAGGAACCTGACGGGACCGTCTGTAAAGTTTTTCCACACCGACCGCCCGTATGTTGAAAGGGGTCTGAGACCGTCCGTTAGCGAAGTGTCATCAATCAGCCTCCTCTGAACAGCATTGAGTGTGACTGGGTTTTCGAGGAGGCAGTACCCCAAACATGTGGGTTTTATCTGATCCCCAGTTATGCGGAAAAAAGTAGGTTTGTGACTGAGGAGATGTGCTCGTGCCAAATCAAGTCCGCGGTATCCTGGGTACCGACCAACCGAATCGTACGGCTCTTTAGCAGAACTTGGACACCCGTTGAGTCTTGATGTACGCTAGGGCGCTTTTTGTTAGTCAAGGCACAAACAGTACTGTGTTTTTGAAGCATTATAGTGTACCAGACTGTAGTGTCACCAAGCAGCGATAACTTCCAGATCTCTCTTCAGCTAACAGTCTGTCATCAGCAAAGCTGTGGATTGGATATATCTTACAGGAGAGGAGGCTGTTGATATAGTGAATACTTTTTTTATACTCCAACTACCACGAAGGCCTAAGGCCTAAGCACCCATTGGGTACCGTCGGGCTATAGGGGGATACATGGGAAAGGGGGAACGCCACACGGACTCTGGCGAGGGAACACGTGTGCATGCAACACATTGTGGCTCCGCCTACGAGAACCGCCGGGTGGTATCTCCGCGCTCGACAGTCAGAGACCATCTACCACCTACGGACAATCACAACATCCGGGACTCGAACCCGCACAGCGCACGGCGACTGATCAGGAGACCGAAGAGTCTACTACTGCGGCCACCGCTGCTGCCTAGAAAGGCCAAACCCTGCGGAACCCCTACGTTGACATTGTGGGAATGAAGATAATAATCCGTCAATTACGATAGATATGGTTGGCAAGGAAATCAGCCACCCAGTTGTAAGGATTCTCTTACACAATAGAAGTTTCTTATGACCTAACGAAAATTCATGTTACCAAAAAAAGTTGAAAAAAGTTATTTGACTATAACAATGGAAAAAATGAATGTAATTGATTTAACTCTACCTGCTATAATTCGAAAACATATCACTAAAATTTTATCATAAGTAAAGTAGAAATTTTCAGGACGAGGATAAACGCCCACTGGGGCCTTGAGTAGGCGACACTGCCACCCATGAACGGTGAGCAGAACGGCAACAGATAAGCCGACGGAAATGTGTGGCATGGATTTAATCATGCTGTGGTTACCAAAAAAGATTTTATTTGTAGTTAGAACATTTTCCGAATCGAAATAATCACAATGTACTTAGCCGAAAACTTGCCAGTGTCAACCGCATTGCTCTACTAAGAACTAGCTTTTTCCATAGGTAAATACGGATAAACAAATTTTTAGATAAACAGGGAACTTAATTTAAAATTGTATGCAGCTAACTTATTCATGTCAACTTGATAACTTAGCCTTATCTTTTTGAATAGGTATAAGGAATGGCTAATACTAGGTATAACTTTACCAGCGGGATGACTGGCGGAATGAAATTGAAAAAGCTTTCAAGGCTAGCAGACGGAAAACGCGGTTGATCAACGTTCTCGTATCACTGACTAATGGACTAGCCCAAACTGCCTAGATCTCAGTATTTGAGTTTGGCAGTCTTACAGCAGGCAAGAAGATATTTCAGAATATTCGTGAATTTGAGAAATGGGTACGGGAAGATGTAACGTTAATCCATGAAGATATCTAAATCTAATAAAACCGAATATAGTGATAGTAGTGAAAGAGATTCTATACGTACATCCCATTATTGATGTAAATGTGATACACATCTCACTTAGGTATGTAATATGCCATCGTTTGCTATTAAGGCGAGTCTTGATGGACGACTGCAGTATCAAATATTAAGCAGCGAGTTTAATGAAGTTTTAAGTCTTGTTAGTGGTCACTCAGCTTTCGTTGCATCTAGTGTACATTACCCAGTTTAGTTTGCAGAAGTTAGGAGATTGCGAAACAGTTCCCCAGGCCAGTCATTAATATAAGATAACGTTTACTGTACAAGTTAAATTGTGTGCAACTTGCAACTTGGCTACAATTCTCCAGCGCAATCATTAACCAGGCCTGTGTACCGAACCATTAGTTACATAGGTAGTGTTCAAAATAAGTAAGCACAGTATACGTGGATTTCAAAGAACATGGCACGTTTTTATGGAAAATAATTGTTATTCAAATTGGCAAAAGACATATTATGATGTTTTCATACTACTTTGATCAAAAGTCTCTATGAATTGATGGTTTACTATCAACTGGCAGGGTGTACATGATAATAATATGTGGAAGAATACTTAATTTGAAAACATTGCATAACGAGAAATTTTCACATGATCTTATACCGGGTTTTACAATAGGGACTTGACGACTTTGGACTTTCACTGTGAGCGCACATTTACATCAATTACCGAACTGTCAATTTCAAAACATTCAGTAACGGAACCATTTTCATCATGGTGAAGTACACGAACGAACAAAGCTTATTAATAACAAAAATTTACTACCGAAATTCCGAATCGGTGACTGCAACTTTAAGAGCGTTAACGACAATTTTTTGTCATATTTATCGTCCCAGTAGACAAGCAAATCATAGTCTAGTAAAATAACTTGAGTCTACATATTCGCTGCTGGATGTTCCAGTGCCAGTGAGACAACAGCACGGGTGTCACGTATCTTGAAAAGTGACATTATGCCGATTTTTTTTTACATTATGCTATTTTTTTGACATTATGTAGGTTAGTCTACAAGATGTTAACTTAGCACTTAGTTGTACGTGTTGCCTAAACGTCATGAGGCTTGTTATCAATCTTTGGCTTTGATGTGATGTAAAATCTGCTTCTGAGATGGCATTACTGGAGGTCTAAGCTGTAAGTTGTATGTGTTGATGATAATTACATTGGGTTCTTGTCTCAAATACACTTAATTGAGATTCAAAGCTAGAAACTAGTTGCGGATCCACTTTTTCTTATCCATTCTGGAAATTACATATAAAAATTTACTGAATTTCAAAAATGAGAGAGATAAGAAATAATTATATTCACTGTACACTGTCGAATGCAAGCCATATACATGCTAACAGTAATTACACACAACGCGGGTGCGGTGATGATTTCTCGTAATTCTCCACAGTTTTTCGTAATTTATAACTTTGAACATAACCTCTATTCAGAAAGCACAACATATAAATAATGCAGACCAATACACATAATCATCCAGATGCGATCTTGCTATTCAACCATCTTTCTTCACAGAGATAAAAACTACAAACACGGACCACTCAGCCTCACAAAACATATGCAACCAATAATGCGTGTAGTTTAGTTGAGTGATTCCTCCATAGATGGACGTTCACAACTATCCTAGTGAACAAACGTGGAATGACTGTTTTCGCCCTAAAAGCAACCTGATCTGCAAGTTGACATCTTATAGTTTTTTTTTGTCGTTTTATAGGTATTTTACATGATACCCGTGCCAAACCTGATATGGTGGACATGACCTCAGAAACTATAAGATCCTGTTGACGTCTTTCCTGAAATCATAGCCTCTTTCATCACTTAGGATGTCTTGTACACCCCAGAACTCAAATACTGGTGATCTTAGAATCTTCCGATCATGGAAGTATTTGATAGAAATAGTATAGAAGATATACCAGATCGTCAGTAAATTTGAGTATTTGGACATATACAGTTTATCCATACGAATCTAAAGTCAGTATGTAATCGATAACATACTTAAGAAGTAAATATTAATGTGAAGTCAAGTTGATAGTCGTTAAATTCTTAGTGTAGTAGTTCACTTTGCTGCTCATTTCGAAGTTTTGAAGGTTTGAAGTTTTGAAGGATGAGGTGTACGGCGAGGTGTACTACTCCTCTATGTTTCATCCTTATTACTGTGAACTTAAATCTTGTCGAGTAAAGGATCACAGGGACGTTACCGAGAAAAATTTAATATCTAGAAAGTTGATACAAAGAAGCAAAATGTAGAGTAAGCTCCAAGTTTTATTTTAACAGCGCAGCGCCGGGTGCTTTTACTGCTATATTTTAATTATTCTGTTTTAATAGTATACGACATAATATTTCATGCAATTTTAGTTTTAGTGACAACAGAAAATATAACTTGCTTTATCCTTTCCGTGAATCATACGTCATCCCACATCTACTTGCAATTTGATAGAAACTCATAACATCGAAAACGAATAGATTCGAGTTCTGTTTAATGGTCTAATTGCATTCCCGATTCCCGAACTAGGTTAATATTTATACATCTAATCTAATGTTCTCTTTCTCCAGGAATTGGAAACAAACAGGTCAAGGGAGGATATCTTCTTCGATATCGACGTAAGTATATTGCATTTCATATGAGACTATGCAATTTAATTGTTTTTGATTTATTTCATTATTAACAGACATAAAATATGTATACGGTATATTTTTAGAATTGATGGCTATTGAACTCGTAGATTGATTGTTTTGAAATACTATATAGTGTGAGCAAACTCCTGTACCGTTTGAAGCCCGGATTTTTGTCATCTTATAACTTGCTCTGCTGGTTGATTGTCAACTTATTTGCCCTTGCTTACACACCAAGCAAAATTGTCAACAGTGAGCCTCTCGCTAAGCGTCAATTCAAGCCGTGTCTGGTAGCCAACTCATCTACAGCAACGTGTTGTGAGAAACTGTGCTGTATAGTATATCTATCCATACCGCTCCTTTGTCAACCTAAGCCCTTGCACCATGACCAGTTGCAATCCATTTCTCCTGCCGTCTAGGAAAGAGCACCTCTCTTTCGCTGTCTTTGGCTCCAACATCTCTTTTATAAAACGTACAGATTTTCTCAACCGACCAATCAACTGGCGGATCCCGAAATTTTTTCTGGCTCTTTGCGTCTACGGTGTTGTAGTCAAATCTAATATGCGGTAAGTTTTTCCCCATCACCCTCAAGTTTTTAGAGAAGTGATAATAGAAAATATTAAAATCCAAAATTATAAGCGATCTAGTGTTGAATTTTTAAAAATCAAAAAAATAACAAATCCACTTTTTTAGAAAATATACCTCTTATTGTATAACAGACAATCAAAAAATTTATTTGATTGTTTTTTTTCGCTTGTATTGGCCAGGAGCGGTTTCACGTTTAATGGTCCAGCAGTAATCCGCCAGCATGTCTGGAGTCCATTTTCTACTATAGCGTTTCTCCATCTGAGCAATTTGCTAGTGAAATCTTTCCCCGTGCTCATTTGAAACCGCACTCAAATTGTCAGGCAAGCATTCTAAATGGGTGTGAAGAAAATGCAGCTTAAGTGACATAACCTAAGGCATTATCAGATTGGATAAGTTCTTCAACTATATCTTTATAGTTGTCCGTCTTTTTGTTGTCTAGGAAGTTGCTACATACAGTTTTGAAGACATCCCATGCCCTTTATTTTCTCAAAAGTGTCGTTTTAAAATTTTGGTCCTTAAAAAGCTCTCGTCCAGCAAAAAATCCTTATTTACGCTCTGCTTCATTTATATGCGGGAATTTCCGTCTCAAATGATGGAATGCATTTTCTTCTCTATCTAAAGCTTCTACGAAAATTTTTGTAAGCCCTAGTTTTATGTGCAGAGGAGGTACCATGGGTTCAATTAAGGACATTTTTCTGGCCGGGTACAACGTTTTCACGTAACGGCCAATGTTTAACTAAATAATGTTAGTTTCTGGCTCTGATGTCCCATTCATATAAAAAACAGCAATAGTAAAGCCACTCTGCAATCCTGTGAGCAATACAATAACTTTGAAATCGGCACAGATATTCCACTTATGATCTTCGTATTTTATACTTTGGAGCGCATGTTCTGGTATGCTTCTTTCATATTTTCAAATCATTGGCACTTCAAATTTCATAGAAGTGTGAATACCCCGTAGCCATCCTTTTAAGGTTCTTGAGCAAGTGCGGCAGCATGTTTTGGGAGCCCAAGTTTTGTTTTATCGGCAACTTTGAACCCGAAATTTAACTCGTAGACTTTTCTTACAAGTAGTCTAATTATATTAGACGAACATTCCTCTGGTTTGCGAAATAATTGTAAAGTCTGGCTTTATTGCTGCAAGTTGTTCAAGGGGGTATTCAAAACATGGGTACACCAATTTTTGTGGGAAAAGTTTTCATTCGAGAATAAAGAATGAGAAAACGTGTTTTTTGGGATTCAACCGAAAGTGTTGGCAGGAACAAAAAAACTCTTCATACAATATTTTTAGGTATTTATGAGACCTACAAAATGAGACTACACGTAAAAAGATCCGACTGCGAGGCAAACTGCAGGTTTTGGCACTTGTTGGTAATGCGACGTTGGTTTCTCGCAGATATTTGAAATTGTTCAAATTCGTACTTCTAAATAACCACAACAAAATTGGAGTAGATTGGTCAAGTAGTTTTTGAGAATTTCTAATTGTTTATCCCAAAACACCTGTCTTACGGCCATGACTACTAGTTTATTGAGTAATGTACAGGATTCGTTCAAATGGCATTTTATAGCAAAATACACTAGTTTACCTTGCAGATATGAATCGCAAACCATTCCGGAAAATGAGTATTATTTTTATACAAAAAATGATGGGTTACGTTTTTTCTTCTAAACCAATTCAAACATTCCGTATTTGTGAGTAATTCGTACAAAAGATGATAGACACGTCCGCTTTGTTTTAAAATGCGTACAGTAACGTATGTTTTTCGAATATCGTAGCGCATTTGTTCAATACTCACAAATACGAAATGTTTGAATTTGTTTAGAAGAAAAAACGTAACCTTCGTTTTTCGCATAAAAATAACATTTGTCTTCCGGAATGGTTTGTGATTCATATCGGTAAGGTAAACACGTATATTTTGCTATTAAATGCTCTTTGAACGAACCCTGGGTATTGCTCAATAAGCTAGTAGTGATGGCCGGAAAAATAGGTATTTTGGGATAAACAATCAGAAATTCTCAAAAAACTGCTTGACTGATATAATCCAATTTTGTTGTTGTTATTTAGAAGTATGAATCTTACGGATTTGAAGAATTTCAAATTATCATCGCATTACTTTCAAGTGCCAAAACCTGCATTTTGCCTCGTTTTTCGGCCTTAACATTTTTGATACTAATCGGATCTTTTTTACGTGTGGTCTCATTTTGTAGGTCTCATAAATACCTAAAAATCTTACATGAAAATTATATTTTTCGTTTCTGTAACAGTTTCTATTGAATCCCAAAAAACACGTTTTCTCATTCCTTGTTGTCAAATAAAAAGCTTTCCCACAAAAATTGGTATACCCATTTTATGCGTCCATGCTTTAAATACCCCCTAGAACAATTTGCGCCAGTAAAACTAGGATTTAAAATTATTTCGGGAAAATTTGGTAATATGATTAGACTAAAGTGGGCTCAAGGTCTTTTGCTGAGCTTTCAGTGTCACCTCACCACAAATATAACAGAAACTGTTCGGATGGTTCACACAGGACCGCAACGGCATTTCTTCGCTCATATATCCACAGCTGAATACCATAATGCTGATTCTCCGGCAAGCGGCTGGCTGCTTATATACCGATTTCGAACATCTAGTATTTTCTAGAAACTGTCCGACGACTATAGGGTACGGTGAAATCTTTAATTACATGTCGTTCAATGGGTATCTCCTTTATTTGAAGCCCTAGAGGGTTGAGACTGCGTAGATAAGGGTCATTTCCAGATACCCCGAATGCGATGTTGCCAGATTCTACATACATTCTCTAGACTGAGAGCAAACGCAGACTTGGCAACGTCGTACCCCATTATGCTATAGAAACATAATTATCGCACAGATACATTTTACAACTGCTCATTCCACGTTGTTGGTCCTCTCTGGTCGGTGTAAGGGTTTTTTTTTCATTTTAACACAAATTGGCATCAGGTTGTAAACCAGAGCCTCAGAATATTTATATATGTAAATCTCCAATTGACAAACACACAACGCCACAACATCCATGGCTTCGAACTCGCGGCCCGGTCGGCCTGCTGATCAGTAGCACGACACTCTGACCCAGCCGGACAACCGAGGTCCCATGATGTAAGCGTTAAATATGTAGAACTACATGCAGTACATCCATCGAAACCGTCCATGTACTACGAACAGTTGCAACCATCTCTCTTGCCGTATAATAAAGAGCACCTCTCTTTCGTTGTCTTTGACCCGAGCGTCGCTTTCATAAATCGCACAACTACCGAGACATTATTTTCATGATTTTCCCCGTATACGTATACACAATGGTACCTTCGATCTGACCTTTAAGGTCCTGTGAAGGTCAAATCGATTTTTGTATCGAGGAGACGATCATGGAAGAACAGCGACGTCAGTTGAAGGTCATGGCCAAGGTCAGATCCAAGGTCACCAATTGATATCCGGGAAAATATTTAAAATGATGTCTCGGCAGCAATTACCGATTTTGAAGTTATATCACCGAACCTGGGTTTGACCTTGACCACGACCTCCTAAGCTCAAAATTTAATAATGGTCAAGACAATATTCGATGGTAAATTTTTCGGCTCTTTCCATTTACGGAGTCAAAATTAGGAGGATCCATTTGAAAAAATCGACTTGACCTTCAGATGACCTGGAAAGTCATTATCAAGGTCAAATTTGAGATGACTATCAGATAATTGGGAATGCTCCTATGAATCGCAGAACTTGTTTTTTTCCCACCCTGTAGAATCTTTACGTCTCTTCATCTTGAGTTTGTTGTATTATTATTTCCAAGAAACGTATTTTCTCCTTTCAACGAGCTGTCTTCTACAGAAATCTCTCTGCTGTTGCCGATGAAGAAACAAAGTATACAACCAAGATAACAAACAGAAACCAAATTAGCCAAAGCAATATTGCGAATCGCTTCATTTTCATGAGCGATGACTCAAGGCTGTATTTATCTCGTTTCCTCTTTTCGCACTGATTAATTTTCGTGAATTTCCGTTTTGGACGTGTTGACTGCTCTTCCAAGGATGACAAACAGAAAGTCGATTAGGGCCCGGGTAAAATATTACACTTTGCCATTCTTAATACCGGGAGATTGATTTCTCGAAGTTGATATGACGAAAATCGATTGACTTGAACTGCAAGAAGAGGTCAGGGCTGCTTAGGTAGGATTTAGCCACGCATTCTGGGTTTTTGATCCTAAAATTTAAAAATATGAAGGAAATTTTCGTAAAACCTATATTGTCACTACAAATATCCCAATCAGAAGGTACCTCTACTCTAAAAATATTATTTATAGAAACAAAAAGGTGCCGTGCTATCCTACAATATCAATGATTATACACTGATTATACAAGTGAGTTGTATTTACACCGTGGTTAATACTAGGTCACATGGCACCACTAATTCTGCTATTCCTTGCGTTTATGCTGTTCTCTGCATGTTTACACCATTTGCGCTATACAAGTGCTAAAAGTACGTTTCCAATATACTGAATGTTCCAAATTCAACTCTTACCATTGAGATCTCAGAATCGGTAAGAGATACGAAGGTGAATAAATGTAATGTAGTAAAGTTGTGGACTCGGGCAATTAACTATTTGAAGTTGGTTATTGAAATAAATTGTAACTTGAAATAGCCATTATTTCTTTTCTACCAGGTGGCACAATTAGAATTTCAATACGACGTTTTAACACAGCTTAATATTTTTTTTATTCTGATTACAAAACTATATAATGTCATTGCCAAACTTTAGTTATACCAAAAATTAATATTTTCTAAAAATTGACCTTGAAGATGACAGCTTATCACATGTTTATTTTATTTTATTACATGAGCCGTTAAAGATTGCTATAGTTTTTGAGTTGGGCACTCAGATTTTCTTATTTATCTACTATACGAGAGTAGTTATTCAGGCATATATGTTGAGGCACAAAGTACGATTCTTTGGCGGTTATGATTGACGGAAGAAGACAATGTTTATGGCTTCAGAGAGTAAGAGACTGGAACGGTCAAAATGCAGTTCCAAGAATCGATTAAGACTGGGAGCAATTTGCCGAAATTGTAGTCAACCCTCTACCAAGAATTGCACCACAAGAAGATTGACTATAGCAAGCGTTATTTTAGTACGATGGAGCTTCGATACATGACACCCCAGGCGTTGATTGAATATATTTTAAAGGCCAGATAGCTTTAAATATGACGGTCATGAGATTTGATCAGGAACCCGAAACATCGATGAAGCTTTCACTTGCTCTAAAATGTTTCTATTACTGATTTTAAATAATACGAACATTTGAGCAATTATTTTATTATTTATTTGCCGAGTTACTTTTTTAGACCTTTGAAGTTTTATAAAACATCCATGTCACGACATGTTTAATATCATTAAGATCTGAAGTAGGAACTGTTTACTAATGACCAGTTCATAGAAAATGAAGGAATTCTGCTCCAATTATAAAACCAATGACTATCTACCAACTGAGGAGATACTATTCTTTAAGCAATTATAGTTTTATAATATTGATGCATTATGTAATATACCTTCTGAGATCAGAATTAAGAACTCTATTCTCCCATGCAAAAATCTAATATGAAAGAAAAAGATAAAGTTGAGCATTAATCGCATACTCGCATTATTGTAACGGCACCTTGTAGAGGACCTCAAATAATGTCAGGGAAAAACGTTATTTTGGGAAACTTTTCTTGTTTTCATCTATCTTTGGAGATAATCCATCCGAATTTCCAAGCTTTCCCAGTGCCATTTTCTTAGTTGCGAGTTTTCTGAATGCGTAACGTAGCTCTCCTATTCAACAACCCAGGTATATCTCACCGTTTCCGAGCTTCCATTGTTGAACGTCGAATTTAAAACATCAAGTATAACAAGTAGTGGGCACATATACATCGCGCGGATGTTATGCCATGTGTTTCAACGCAAACACACCTGCACCGGCACATCTGCCGCAACACGTTGTACACTGTCGCAATGTCTGGCACATGTTGCGCAGTATGCCCAGCACATTTACTTTGACATCTGCAACATTTTGTCCGTACAAAAGCGTGTTACAAAATAAAATATCCTTGGCGCAAGTTGTGGCACATGCTGCCGCCACGTGTTGCGCGCTGCAGTGTCACCGTTGTAATGTAAACGAACCTTTAGGACAACTTCGATTACCAATGATATTTATAGAAGCTTAGAAATATGCAAAAAAATATGAACGGTTTTAACTTAGATGATCTCCAGAGAAGCTTTGTATTCTACAACAAAACGCACATAGCTAATTTGTAAGAGACATGAAAACAGTTGAATTGCATGACTCTAAGCTACTGCAGAGAAAAAAAGGTTCAGATTATTTCCAGAAATAGATTTAGAAGCTCGAAGCATATCGGACATTTTGGGTTTGACCTGATTGTTCTTATTCGATAAATTGTGTTTCTCCTATAAGGACTGTCAAAAGTACTCTTACTACTACATTGATCCTCGAGAAATACGCTTGATTCGTGCTGCGCTAAGCATAGAGGGGTGCTGGTCATTTGCACATAAGATGTTTCTTGCAACCTGTTCAATTTCTTTTTCCTGTATTCAACTTCTGGAATTGACAAGCACCGATAACTACACAATAAATATTATCTAAGACCGGACGGGAAATATTGTACTTTGTGGTTTATTTAGTTTTTCCGGATGTTAAGTCTCACTTTTTAGCGCTTGGTTGGTCAAGTAACTATAAAGATTAATCGTCCGGCTGAGCGACTATGCAACTACCGGTGAAAACATAGTTCGACCCAGTTTTACTTCCCACTCCATTGGTGACAACTTTTTTGATTGCAAAAATATTGTATTGTAAACCAGATACTATGATTTTGTAATCTTATATGATATAACTTAAAACCGTGCCACTCATTTCCGTCAGTCTGACGGATATTCATTGGCCTGCTTATATCTTGGAAAGTACCGCTCGTATTTTGATGAAATTTTCACACAAAATTACTACTACGCGAAGGTAGAAAAAGTTTTGTAGTTTTTATAAAATCGATTCAGTAGCAGCGGATATCGAGGCTCAGGAAAAAAAAATAAAAAAACAAAATGAAAGTCGCAGAAATTTCATTTTTTGACGTTTTAAAGGATCCTTTTAGTTTTTAAAGAAAAATTGTAGGGTAAAAAAATTGGACATCGGCGTCCCTGGCGGTATGAAAACGTTTTATTGTCAGTCTGAATTCATGCAGCAATAAACGTTTTTGATATTTTGTCGCTGCCATTTGCGAGCGATCCTTGGAAACCGTTAACTACGTGTTCCAGACTGCAAGCAATAACACGTGCACAGCCGACAAACTACGTATCAAAGTTCATCAATTTTTTTCCCTTAAATGTGCTCGGATGATTTTGCGTCCATGAATTCTTTCGGCGGATATCCGGATACACGTTACCTGGATAATTTACAATCCGTAACAAGCTCCAGACCTTCAGCTGCACAATGACCTGTCGCTACTGTTACATTACAGATAAATATATTGTTTTGTGACGTCTTAGTAGTAGTAGTAGTTTTTTTTAGTGGTCCTAGGGGGACCAGGAGGTGGAATCCATTTTACGGACCCTATACGCCGTATTTCTAGCGCGCATGTGAGTGTGGGACTCCAGCTACATTCTAGTAGACTGACTACCCACTAAACCACCTCCTCTAGCTCGCGACTACGTGGTAGCACGACTTTTGTGGCATGTCATCGTGTAAGTCTAACCCGGTTTGCTATCTCCGTTCTTATACCAGTTTTCCGTCTAGTCTTTTAGTTGTCATCACGTTTCTGATGAACCTTTGTGCAACATTCCAGTTTTGCCTATTCTCCATCATGAGGCATGTAATGTTTGCCTTATTACTCTTTTCTCCAAATTGCCTGTCGACAGTACTTCTCCATACCTGCCATCTCTCGCAATTTAGCAATGTATGCTCAGCCGAGTATTCGTTGCCGCAATATCCGCAGGTGCTTTCCTCTGTTATCTTCAATCTTTTGGTGTATGAACCAAAATAGCCATGTCCACTTAAGAACTGCGTCAGGTAGTAATCCACATTGCGGTGTTTGCAACTTACCCACTGTACTACATTCAGGATTAACTGTTTAGTCCAGGCCGCTGCTTCGCTATGTGCTTCCCACTCGCGTTGCCACTTCTCTAGGGTTACCTTCCTTTCCAGAGTTCTAGAGTGCATCAGGTCGGAGTCGTTGTTGCACAGGCGAATCTTCTCGTCAATCAGCAAAGGTGTAGGAGGTACAGCGGCAATGTCATCTAGCGTCACTCCGAGATATTTTAAGTGCCTCTTTGGCGATATTGTGGTGCCCCTAATTTGAAAATTAGGTGCGACCCTTTTACGCTGGCTTCTCAAGATGATCGCTTCCGTTTTGTGAGGAGCCAGAGCCAGATCCATTGTTGTCATCCACTCACCTATTCTCGCTAGTGCTTCGTTAACCACGATTTGTAGGTCTCTTAGATGATTTGCCTGCACCATGATTGCCAAGTCATCAGCATAGGCGATACATTTTACCCCCTCCGGTAGTGGAAGATTCAATATGCCAACGGTAAAGGATGTTCCATAGCAGCGGTCCTAACACTGATCCCTGGAATACTCCTTCACACATGACCCTTGTTCTATGTCTAGTGAGCCCGATCCAGGAAATAACTTTCCACGGTATTTATCAAGTACCTGGAGATGTCTTTAGCGTACATTTCTTTGATATCCAGGCTCCACGTTGCAGAGTTGAAAGCGTTTTCAACATCTAACGCTATCAGCGCACACCATTTCATATGCTAGCGCTTACCGTGTCCACGACCACCTTTATCGCTTTTACGGTCGACCTCCCTTTTCTGAAAGCAATCTGCGCGTCCGACAGGTCGGTTTTGGTTTTTAATCCACCCTCAATTCTTGCTTTTATTAAACGCTCGACGAGTTTTCCAGGGACACTCAGCATGCAGATAGACCTCAAAGATGACGGGGACTCCATGGGCTTTCCTTTCCATATTAGCGTGATAGTTGCTTTTTTTCAGATGGTTGGGAAGTCTTGCGAGAGCAGTAGGTTGTTAGGCACCTTCAGTATGGTTTCAGGTATAACCTCCACTGCTATCTTCATTGCATCCGGGGGTATGCCGTCCGGACCTGGGGTCTTTCCCACTTTCATTTGAGCTGTTGATTCATGTAGTTCCTCCATCGTGAAGGGCTGGATGTCTTTGGTTATCTTTGTTCGCGTCTGCCAGTTATCGTCTCTGTGTGGAAAAAGGTGTTCAATTATTTTTGTTCTTTGCGTCTCTGAAAGCTCAAAAGGAAGTGAAAAGCCCTTTATCTGCTTCATTACGATCTGGTATGCGGATCCCCAGATGTTGTCTTCAAGCTCCTTACATAGGTTTTACCAGTGTAGTCTTTTGGAACGGGCGATTTGCTTCTTTAGCTCCCTCCAAGCTGTTTTGTATAGGTCCTGTAAGTGTGTCCAGTCGTCTTCAATTATTCTTTGTTTGGCTCGTTCCCTTGTCACCTTTCTCTTATATTTAAGACAGACTACTCGTTGCCGCTCTATTTGTACTGTCCACCAGTCAGGAATTTTTCATTTTTCCTCTCGGGTATGGATGGTGGTTTTTCTAATTGCCTCTTCTAAGACAGCCAGTAGCTCCTCCGGAGTCTCAACATTTGCATGGCTGATGGTATTCATGTGTTCCTTAAAACCTTTGGCATCAAAAAGAGATCTTCTACTACCTGTCGTTCCTTGAATATCCAGCTAGATGTAGATATGGTTATGATAGGTCAGTGTCTCTCCTGTAAGAACCTTCCAGTGAGTTACTTTAGTAGATATTGTCGAGATGGCAGCAGTCACGTCGATAAAGGATCGGCTTTCTCCTCTCTGGAAAGTTGGAAGCCCTCCTGAGCTGAATATAATCATGTCTAATTCCGCTATCTTCTAAATATCTACCTCTATGGTTCGTCAGTGGTGAACCCCAGAATGTGGACTTCGCATTTAAGTCTCCGGCTGAGATCACCTCACATCCACTATCTCACACCGTATCTATATATTCTTGAAATTTGGATAAGGGTATATTTGGAGAAACATAGCAACCAAAGGTTTTCCATTTGTCGAATGTTAAACTGACATACCCATCCCCTTTATCCACTTCATTTATGTTCAGAGACCTGTTCAAGGTACGTATCGCAGCATTTCATTTACTATCGAGAACATATCTTGATCCCTTAGACATATTTATGTTCGGTTTGCTTATTATCACCACATCTACTGCTTTTTCTCTACCCACAGCTTGTGCAACGTCGTGTGCACCTCTCTCCCTGTCTATATCAACTTGTAAAAACTTCATCATTGCTACTGACAAAAGTTTTCCTTGGACTGTTCTCCTTCCTCTCTTCCTCCTTTTACAGTTTTTTATAATGGGGGCACCTAAGCTGGTCCGCTCGGTGTCCCTCTCTGTTGCAGGTTGTGCAGCATGTGTTGTTTTTGCATTCCTTTGACTTCCAGCATAAGGTCGCCACTATTGGTTTTATATACTCTTTTGCTGTTTACACCAACCTGCTCTATATTAACTTTGCTCTTTACGTTTTTCAAGAGCTCGGCGTACGATTTTCCTTGCCCCTTTATTATAACCTTGTCGGTGGTTTCTCTTGGTCCTTCGGGCTTTCTTGACTTTATCGGCTCTCCTTTCTGTTTTTCCTCCTCCAAATCTTCCTTTGTGAATTTTAAAAGGCAAACTCCATACATTTCCTAAGGTATTTCTAATTGATGGGGGCCAGTGCCTTGACCCTGATAACCTTCGAATCCTGTGCTGTTGGCTTTTTCAGCTCCTCGCAGGTTCTGTAAAGAACCTTCACGACGGTGATACCGCTATGGTCCATTTTAATTCGTAGCGCATATATTGTGTTACACTGACCCGTGTTCCCTCTTTTACTAACAATCTCAGTTTGAACTCTGACTAAATCAACCTGCCCCTCAGTTGACCCTCCTCTAGTGACAGCTTCGCTGCTGGGAATTTATTTACCAATGCTCGACGTTTGTCATCTTGAATGGTTAAGCTCGGATCCATGAGCACTGCAAGATCACCAGACACATCTAATCCTTCAAGACAGACGTGTTTTTGTAAACATCTGACGGCCAGTCCAAGTCACCCCACCCAGGCACTCAAATCCTTCTGCATTGAAGGCTGTTTGTATATCCCTCCTGTTATTTTCCTCCATTACCTCTTTGTTATTCTTAATTTTCTGCCAAACTGCATGAATGGCAACTGAGTGCATCACTGAATAGGTTTGACAGTCTACATCAAAAGTCTGAGGTTCCACCTTCTCCCATTTCTCCATTTCGAGCCACTGCTTGACCGATTCCCTGTCGAAAAACATGCTAAATTTTTTCATCTAATTCCATCTAATTTCTTTGCACATTTCTGCATCGTTTCCAACGTTTCTAGGAAGTCCATAACAACGGGGTTTTCTTTTTTCCGTATGGCTTCGTTAGCATTTTCCTCTGCGAGTTTTCTTTTCTTTGAACACTGGCTAGGTACAACTTCGGGATTCTTTAGCTCATATTTCATTCGCTCGGTAAGCGAGTTTGATCTCTGTACTCTCGTCCAGCTTGACAGCAGACTCTTCCATTGTTCCACGGGTGACTTAACGGCAACATAACAAATGACCTCCTGACCTATGTTAGGGTGCCTCCTTCCTTCTGCATTTGTCTGTTTGTTTTTTCTTTATTACTTTCCATACTTGATCCCACGAGTACCTAGAGAAATATCGGTGAGCTGCCGCAGAGTCCCCCATGCGGCAGTAAGGCTATCTCCCTAGCGGGTCGCCCGGTCCGCCAGGCATCGCTTGGAACACACTTCTCTCCCTGTGCGATACAGCCCCTCTGCACGATGGTGTTACACGTTGGACTTGAGAGGATTTTCTAGGGTTTACTCCCTCGGAATTACCATGTAATCGCCTCGTCGTCATCTGCCAGAAATTTGAGTCCTCCTTTAGTCATCCGATAATCGTAATCCTTTTCATGACCTGGTTGTCGTATTGTCCGTCCGCCCCACCCCTGCTGGTGTGCACCAGTTTTTAAGCGCCGGAGTCCCACTTTTGCGCTTCCCGTTGGTGATATGGCTCTATTGGTAGCCCTTCCAGCGTCATACCTTTGGCGGACACCTGCCGAACTCAGGGCCAAGTTCGACGAAGGTGCGATATAGGACTTGTTGGTTATCGTCTTTTGTAGACTACGGGCATTTCACAAGGGTTTTATTAGAGCAAAGTACCAGCACCACACACTCTCCCCTAGACCCAGTGACCAACCGTTTGACCACTTGACCACCAGTAGTAGTAGTAGAAGTAGTAGTAGTATTTAGCCCTGAGGATAGTGGACAACTGGATGACGGCTCATCACCTCAAACTCGCACCGCAGAAGACAGAAGCTGTCATCATAAAGGGGAAGCGGAGCAAAGCTGGTATTACTTTTAACTGCAGTGGAACTTCCGTAACACCAAAGAAGTCTGTTAAGTACCTAGGAATTCACTTAGAAGAAGGAGGACACTTTCGGGAGTGTATTCGGACAACGGCAGCAAAAGCAGACAAAAAAGCAGCATCGTTAGCAAGAATTATGCCAAACAACGGCGGACCTACCAGCAACAAGAAGGAGGTTATAAATAGCGTGGTGCTTTCAACATTACTTTACGGCGCCCCAATCTGGCACGACATTATGAGCACTACTAGATACAGGCACATGTTCATCGGAGTGCAAAGGAAGATGCTGCTGAGGGTGGCGAGTGCTTACAAGACCGTCTCCACGAAGGCCTTACAGATTATTACAGGGATAGCACCGATCCACTTGCTTGTGGAAGAAAGAGTGAGGCTGCACCGCCGGGAAGATGGGAGAACCGCGAGGGCCAGAAGGGAGGAGCGCGAGGTCACCATCAGTAAATGGCAGGACAAGTGGCACTTAACGGAGGACGTGGCTCAGTGGACAAAAAAATAATACCTGACATCGGGAAGAGGACTGCTTGCAAGCACAGACGACTGGATTACTACTTAACGCAGGCACTGATGCAGATTGGTATTTTTTGAGTATTCACGAAGAGAATACAGAAATCAGACAGCGATGATTGCATGTATTGTCAAAAAAAAGACATAGTTGCACACACTCTCTTCGAGTGCAACAGACGGGCGCAACAAAGGGCACAAGTCGTTGTTAGCCTAGGACACGCCCTGACGGAGAGTAATCTGACCAGCACCATGATGGCGAACAACCAATCGTGGATACAAATACAAAGATTCATCAGGGAAATACTATCCAGTAAAGACAAGGATGAAAGAAGAACGGACAGCCCAAACTCCTACGACATATACATGGAAATTTTACTGCAGAAACCGTTGAGGAAACGAAGACATGTGTGAGACACAGTCATGCTGGTAGTAAGCGCAGGCGAATCCCAGCATGAGGGTGGGGGAGGGGGTTTTAGCCCAGGTGGCATAACCTGAATGCGGATACTAGATATCCGGTCTCATTTATCTCTTTGTGATTTCCCCCCAAGAATAAAAAAAAAGTAGTAGTAGTAGTAGTAGTAGTAGTAGTAGTAAGTAGTAGTAGTAGTAGTAAGTAGTAGTAGTAGTGGTTGGTGGTGGGGACGCAAAGTCTGGTAACTAGGCCACGTTTCACCCTTTCGGCCGACGCCGTTGTAGTTGTACTGTACTACCCCACATATAACAGGTAACTGATTATTGAATCAACCAGCTGAAGCGATGCGATGTACCAGGTACGTAATAATATTTCGTGGACGTAGAAGTATTAAGTATTTTCAGGCTCAAAATTAGTCGATCGGACATGATTTACTTCTATGTAAAAGTGCTTTATTTGTCCGTTACAGCCCGTCAAAGTTTTCTTTTTAAAACACATCTTATAAGATATTTTAAGAACCAATAGTCCGATATGAATGAAGTTTGGAACACGTGTCTTTCGCTAGACATCCCGAATTGGTTTGAGGAGGGTGAAAACTACCCCCACATCTACATAAATTATCGCAGATTTTTTTCGCAACTCTCCCGACGATCTTGAATTTTTTTATTAAAAAGATACTTTTATTTATTTTTCGGACAGTTTTCGGGGAAAATATTTTTCGGAGCTGGTTTCGAAAAAAAATTCTTATTACATCAAGTGTCAAAATTTTTGTGCCTTATTGTTATGTGCAGGAACGAAAATGGTTGTCATATTGAAGACCGTTTATGAAAAATTTGCACTATTGCCTGATTTAATAATACCTTTTCAAGCATTTTCGTCTTTTTTTTGTGAAAGTCAAATACCATATTACGACGTCTAGTAAAACACCTGTACTACAAATTTCATTCAAATCAGATTATCGAATCCAAAAATATCTGAAAAATGTTTTTTAAAAAGAAAACTTTGACAACCTCTAACAGACAAACGAAGCACTTCTGCATAGAGGTAAACATGTCCAATCGACCTATTTTGAGTCTCAAAATATGTGGTACTTCTTTGTCCACAAAATATTGGGACACCCTGTATAAATAAATTCGACGTCCATGGCTCTAAATTAATTTGAAGATTTGAACCCGCGAGCCTTTAAGTCGATGGTTTAGCAGCTTGCTTGTCTAACCATTCCACTACTCACCTTAGACGTTTCGCTTAGAATAAAATGTATATATGTTACCGGACAAACCCGATTTTAGGATAAACTAGTTTTTCCTAGGCCAAATTAGTGTATCCGAAGAGCGATAGGATAAACTGGTTTATCTTAGCCTAAACTGATTTGTCCTAAAATCAACTAAGTGCAATTAGGCAAAACTGATTTGTCCTAGTGTTTCCACAAAAGTAATATTTTTACTACTAATTGAAGAAAATACTATTATTACAAATATGTTTTAATAACTTTTTATATTTACTTGTTCGATTTGAGTAAACTGCTCGGTGCAACTACACTTAAAGAAACCTTGGCCTGCTTCAACTGATCGCTGAGGTTCTCTACGAAAGTTTAATGTTTTTTGTTTTTGTCCCCTTCTTCTACCAATAAAAACTTTAGTGCGCAGATATCAAATTCATTTCTGAAATGAAAATACTTAATCTAAAAGAAAAAGTCCAGGGGCTTGATTCTAAATAAGTTTCGACCGTTGAAATTGATTATTTCGATGGCGCCATGTGATGATATACTAGATTCGCTATGATAATTTTGACATCTGATTATATTGATCTTCCATATTCAAATTATCATGGCAGTGTCAAAATTATCATAGCTAATCAAGTATATCGTCACAAGGTGCCATTGAAATTAATTTCACCTGTCGAAACTCATTTAGAATCAAGCCGCAGGACAAATCATAATTAACTTATTTCAGGATAAGCTAGTTCATCCTATCGTTCTTAAAATAAACTAATTTGGCCTAGGAGAAACTAGTTTATCCTAAGATCTGGTTTGTCCGGTAACATATACAAGGTAGAAGAAAAAGGCAGAATGAAAAAGGGGCGGGAGACTGAAAGGAAACTTGAGGAAAGGATACCGACAATGACTTTTTAATATGGAGACATGAAACATGAAACACATTTTCTAACGTAGATTAAAGCGAGTTTAGAGGTCACTACTGTCATTTGCATTTCTCATCTACAAAAGCTTTTTTTACGAACCAAATCTCTTATGAAATCTTCATGAGAATTGAGATTAAACTTGGGCGGAGCTGCTCAACAAAGTGAACAAAATGATGGTGTAATTTATATTATCACGTAATCTGCCAGCACATTTCTATTTCTGATTACAGTCTCTCAACAGAAATTCACAAGAAACATAATTAAGCAGATTTACGCTCGAGATTAAAGTTGCTGCTTTAATTAATTTAAGAGGACTGTGTGTACTTACCCAGCTAGAAGCGTAAGTGCAAATTATTCTAAATATTTTTTCATCCATTTTAATCAGATGGTCTGGTAACCGTTGGTTCTCTTGTAAATCAGACAGTACGATCGAGATCTTCATAAGTTTACCTACATTATTATGTAACTTTGACCAATGCAATTTTTATTCTGGCTTTTTCAAAACATTGAGCAATAGACCGTTTTGTCGTTTAGACATTTTCGAAAAATCTCTCTGTTTCGTACAGGGCGAAGAAAGTTTTTTTGAAATAGTTTTCATTCTAGTATGCATGTTAAGCTTTTTAGACCATGAAAACTATCCAAAATTCCTAACCCATATGCAGCTCTGATATTCTCCCGATAAACCACCGAACCCTTTTAAGTACAATAGATCCGTCACTTTCATTCAAAACAGTTCAAGCATTTTATAAGGTTTATAGTTATTTTCAGCAGTTTTTGAAGATTAAATGGATTTTTTTCTACTAAGAACTGTTATTTCCGTTATGATTGTTATATGCGTATACTCGAAATCGAGCGGTTCTTTTAAGATCCCTAACAGCCAATATGGTCGTAGTATAGCCCAAAGAATAATGCCACTCACCCACATTTTAAATCATTTAGGTGCTTTTGAAGTCGTACCAAAGTTACTGGTAGATTCGAAAAATATTTGAGACTTTTAAGTAACAGAAATTGTAAGTGTCGTATATTATGCAGCTTGAAATTGGGAATACCATATTTTGAAAAAAAATAACGTGCCAAAATCACATAACCCTTTTCTACTATTTTGATCACTTACCAGTAATTTGAATTTCTCTTTATTAATTTCATAATCTATTGAGCTCGAAACTACCTAATCCTGAAAGTATAATTTTACACATATTATATCTTTCTTCCTTAGCGATTCAGTATTGTGCTGAGATCGTTTAGATACTAAAGTTATAATATGTTATTAATGACATATTCGTTTTATCCCAGAAATTTCCTGATACAACATCGTTGGTTCCTCGTAAACTGATTCTTTTACCTGAAACGTTGTTTATAACGTTTACACGGCGTCGCTTGATATTACACCCCAATTTTGGGAAATAACACAGCCTCATTTGTATGCTATTGCAGCTGTTTTTGCTAATTGTTTTAGTAGAATAATAGATTTAATAACAACCTTTAACATTGAAGGAAATAGATGTGCAAATTGCATATACTTTAATCAGAAATATAAAAAAAATTATAACACCGACCATGTACCAACAGATCAAAAATGACCAGTTTATAAGTATATGCAGTCTGAATATCTTAATTCAATCGATTTTTGAATCTAAAAAAACTAATAAATAAAAAAGTAAAATAAGTAAAGCAACATTCCCAAAAACTTATATTTTTTACAATGGACAATTACATAACTAATTTTAAGATTGACAAAATAAACAGAAATTATATATTTCACATAACTCAATTATATGGTTTATTGACCAATGGAAACATACGTTTAAAAATGTTCCACATAAACTTAAGAAGTCTTAATCAAAACTTAGATTCACCAGAAGTTTGCACTTATTCTTTATCTGACACATTCGATATTTTGATATTAACGGAAACGTGGCGGGTATTCTGCCTTTTATATAGTTTTGCACTAAGTTATGGATCAGTACATAAGGGATATCAATTAACACCAAAATCCTGAATAATGCTACAGAGTATAATATTTCAGAAGGAAAACAATTTGGCATATTTCATCAAAATATTAGAAGAATATCAAAGAATTATGACGAATTAGAAATATACTTAAATTCTTTTAATAAGAAATTCGACGTTATCATTTTAACTGAAACTTGGTATGTTGCAGATGTTAGTTTTTTCAAGCTAAGTGGTTATAAAGTGTTCTACAACAATGCAAATTTTAGCCAAAATGATGATGTTATCATCTACGTAAATGAAATCCTAAATTCTATAATTCTTAGTCGATCTCAAATATTATTTAAAAGGTCATGTTATAAATACATACTTCTGCGTTTTAAATCGAGACTTCAACATAAACACTAATGCCCGTATCGTCAGTCGTCCCTACAATTGTAGGGCGCGTTTATGGCCTCCTTGATTGTCATACTTCTTTCTCTACTTCAAAAATTTCTAGATTACATTCGTCCCGTGTTTGCGTCAGCGCTCTCCTATTGTTAAGATATGTCTTCCTTTTAAATTGTAGGAAATTTCAGGCTGATAAAACATGATATAACTCAAAAGCAAGCACAATTTGATGCAAATAGATGTTTGTGACATAACCTCAAAATAGAGCTCGGACACGTAGAAGTAGAAAACTATGACAATCAAGGAGGCCATAAACGCGCCGTACAATTGTAGGGACGACTGACGATACGGGCCTTAGATAGTAACAATTTGCATATTCATGAATATCTTAACATGTTGTACATACTAAACTTCACCTCAATTGTGAATGTTCCGACTAGAGTGCTTGGCGCCTCATCTACTTGTATTGACCACATTTTTTTTAAGAAGTAAACGAGAAAATCATAATTATAAAGCTTTCGTAATAAAATCAGATATTACTGATCACTATAGTACAGTATAAACTCTACTCCTCAACCTTGAAGATTTTGTACATACTAACCCTAATAAAGCGAAGTATAAAGAATATATAGACTACGAAAAATTAATAATAGACTTAAAATCTGAAACCTGGAACAACTTATATAATATAAGAAATGTTCACGCAGCATCTAAATGTCTGACTATAACAATGACTGAAAGTATATAAAAAAATACCAAGATAATTAAAATAATTCGTAAAGACAGTCCAAGAAAAAACTGGGTAACTGTTGGACTAATTAAAGCTATCAATGAAAAAAACGAGAAATATCAATTATATAAGACAAATCCAACAGACGAAACAAAACAAAATTATTTGTACTATAAAACTAAACTCCAAACCAATCGATCAACATTTCGAAACTAAAATATTACACAGAAAAACTACAAAACAACAAATCTGACTCTAAAATGCTATGGAATACGATAAATCATATCTATAATTCATCCAAACCTGAAACAAAAATTGAAGAGATAAACGTCCATAACACAACACTTAACAAAAGTAAAGATATTGCTGATGCATTCAATAATTACTTTATAGAAGTAGAAAAAAAAGGAATGAAAATAAATAAACCTAACACAAATATTCCGCCAAGAAAATGTATACAACAATCGATTTTCTTAGAACCTGTCTGAAAATGAAACAAAAATTCCATACTCAGTTTGAGAAATAAAAAAAGCCCAGGTCTTGATGGTATACGATCAGAAATGTTTCATCCGAAATTAGTAAGCCCTTGACGTACATAGCGAACTTGATAATTGAATCGGGAGAATTTCCAGATGATTATAAAGTAGGAATAGTAAAACCCATCCACAAATCCGGTAAAAAAACAAATACTAACAATCACAGGCCTATAACTCTAATATCCAGCTTTGCAAAAATTATTGAGAAAATTATAAAAACACGACTTATAAATTTTTTTGATAAACATAATCTGATTAATGAAAAACAATTTGGATTCCAGAAAAACAAGTCTACCCAAGACGCAATTTCTTTTTTGACATCAAAATTATACAAACTACTGGACCAAAGTGAATATACCCTGATTGTGTGTTTTTAGATCTAGCGTTCGACACAATAGACCACTTGCAACTATTAGAAATCTTACACGACTCAGGAATTAGAGGCAACGCTTATAACCTCATGAAAAGTTACCTTTCCAACAGAACACAGTGCGTACAAATAAATAATTCCTTAAGCACAAACTAATTGATAACGTATGGCGTCCCACAAGGGACAGTGTTAGGCCCCTTATTATTTATACTTTACATTAATAGCCTGCTGAGCTTAAAATCTGAAGGGACAATAATATGCTTTGCAGACGATATTGCTATCATTTATTCGCGTAACAGCTCGTGGGATGATCTAAAAGTGAAGGTTGAAAGAGACTTAACAATAATTGCAGACTGGTTCAGACATAAACGCCATTCACAAATCACAGAAAGAAATTACCATCCTTTGTATCCATACAGATCAAATGCGATAATATAAATACTCAAATAAATTTAAAAAACAAAATAAAATATCTGGGTGTATATATGTATTTAGACTCACATTTGAAGTGGAATATACATATTGATCATGTAATAACCAATTTGAGACCATTACTGTTTAAATACAAGTATCTAAACAAATATTTGGATAAAAAAAAACAATGAAAATTCTATATCATGCTGTGATTGAAAGTCGTATAAGTTACGCAATATTAGGTTGGGGTGGAGCACTTAATAACCAAATTAATAAATTAGAAATTTTCATAAACCAATTTCTAAAAATAATCTTTGACAAACCACTCTCATATCCATCTGATCTGTTGTATTCTGAAGCAAAACTATTAAACCCTAGGCAACAATTTTTTTATAAAATTAAAAATTATCAATTTCACCATAGAAATAATCTTATTTCCTTAGATCACTTATATCAAACTAGAAACAAAAACCAACAACATTAAGCAAACACCTTTCACCTCAAAACGTGTAGGCCAAAGATGTCATACTTACCTTTCCAGCAGATTCTATAACATATTACCAAATTATATAAGAAATATTTCAAATAAAACAAAATTCAAAATTGAAACCACAAAATTCGACATCAAATTGCAAACATAACACGTATGAAAAAAAATTTAAAATTAATGTAATAGTAAAAACCCTCCAACGTTCATATACTCGTATATGTGTGTTTGTATATACATGTATGTACAGGTGTGTAGGTGTGTATACCTACCTAGGTGTAGGTGTATATGTGTGTGTATATATGTATGTGCATCTATTTATGTGTTTATTTATATGAGTATATGTACATACAATGTGTATGTATATATATATGTAAAAATGTAAGTTAATACCCACGCACAAGAATTTATTCTTCTGTGGGTAAATTCAGTTTATTTACATATACCTATGTTAGATTTAGTTATATCTGTATGTTACGTGAATAAACTTATTATTATTATTATTATTGTTGATTTTTATTGAACGAATGCACTTGCCATAATTTGTCAATGTTTTCCCGGGCATGAAAGTGGGCTTTCTAGGGCCTACCCATAGGCAAACTAGCGATATTGAATGTAGGTAGGTTTGGTTACCGTCGAATTTTGGTACGCCCTCCTACTTTTGACATTGACAGTCAACTAACTGCGGAAAATTCGTGTCGGTCACTTCCTGCGTAAGCCTTGGTTCAGAGGGTGTATCGGCCCTTCATTTGGTTTCTAAATTTTGGGATGTTGGGCTCCAATCACCAGTTTACGGAATAGTACCCCTTTGCTTACCTACCCTATCTTTAATAGTATGTTTTGATTGATGTTTGGTGCTATTTCGTCCATTTTTATGGGATTCTAACCTTCTCAGCGGTAAGTTCTCTTTTATGCCATTTAACCACGTGTTGGCTCAAGTGGGCGTCGAACTTCTTTGCAATATCTGCTTCCTTTTAGTGGGAAAGCATTGCGAAAAACCATCATCCCCACTCATCCAACTTTGTAGCTGTTTTGTAGCCGGTTGTAGCCGATTTTGCTGAGAAAAAAGACCGGTATAGAAAAGGTATAATGTCATTTTAATTAACTCCTTTACAAATATTTATATATTGATTATTGTTTTCTGAAATTATTAGAGTGTACTAGATTTTGTCTGGCATTTTTCGTGTTCAAATATGAGGCAGTGCCTACCTTGGCATCTTCTCTCGAGCTGACTCCATTACATTGACCATGATTTTGATTTTTGAGCTGCCATGACTTTTTTAGAACAAAGGAGAACTTTTGGAGAGTATATTACTTTAATACATTTTTATGTTTCTGCCTTTGCTTTACCATTTTGATTAAGTAGTTTTGTTTCATAAAAAGAATAGAGATTAGATTTGTAAGCAGTTTTACTCTTTAGGGTTTTTTTTCTTCCTGCACCGTATATTTCAAGTGTGAGGCAGCCCATACTTGAATAATATCTTTTTCAATTTACACTGCAGTAGTGGAACATATTATTATGGACACATGAGTTAATTAACTAGTTAATATATTGTGATTGTTTTAAATATCTTATCTTGCGTTTTATTTGGCTCTCTGTACAATTAATTAGTTGACGTTATTGCTATAAGATTCTTTTCTTTTATGTGAGGGGTCAAGCAAAAAAAGTTCGCACTAACATCGCGGAGATTTGTGACTTAATCCGTCTTGAGTCACTGGCACTCTGTATTTGCACGCCACTAGACAACTGTCTTGCATTGACTGACCATTTGATTTTATTTATCGGGTTTTATTAATTTTATTTATAAAACAACGTGGCAACTTTTGTATCAAAAACCTTATTAGATCTCGTCATGAAGTTACCAGACAATTGAAAGACGTCGAATAAACAAAATATCAACTTAGAGTACCTGTAGAAAACAACCAATCTTTCACCCAATCGCTTCGTCATTCGATTAACTATTAAGAACTACAAAATCGTTAGCTTTCGATACAGTACCAACACGTATCAAGCAATGTCAAAAATTAATTATATTCCGAGTGGCATATTCTGGGCTTTGGAAGGATATTGGACTAAATGATAAGAAAATGGAAGTATTTTATGTGTAATCAATCTTCTTTAAGATGACGAATTTAAAAATGCATTTGCAAATAAGCTTATGAAATAGGGTTCAAGCCAACGCCAAAATCCGCCTCCTTTTATGATTTTTATTAGATTTGATAGTCATAACTTAAGCTAATTGAAATATGTGGAAGCTGGTTTATTGGAACTGATGTGATAAGAAGCCAGAATGAAGTTAAATTTGCCAATGAATGAACTAACTACCCCCTATTGGGTAAATTTTATTTACACCAAGCGACTATTTGCCATTTATATCTTTCAATGATCCAATGCCTAATGCCGCTAAGATTATTTAGTTTCTTCCATATATTTTTGACTTGTTAGTCACACTTCGGCTTATGAATCCTACCAAAAACTTCTTAAATATTCAATTTCCTTGTAGACATACCATCTGGCTCGGAACATCCACTTCATCATACACTCAGCGTGCGCGTCGTTTTGTTAAAAATTTATCTAGAGAAAGATGAAGTATATCCCACAAATGGAGACATGGAGCATGCGAAATGATACCTTGCGTTCTATATTTTAAAAATATATTTTACTTTAGGTAAGTGTGCAACAGCAATACTGCGATCAGAACTGCGGTTACTATTCTTTAGAAAATAACGTTCCAGACACAATTGAATTCACTACTGTTTTCAAAGAAATGAAATCCACACTATGCTCAATCAAATCTAGTCCATTTAAGATGGAAGAGCTCGTTCTGGCATTAGCACAACTACCTCAATTGCAAATGTATCTGATGACATACTGAGGGCCTCTGATAAAAACTGAAAAAATGTAGGATTAAGTGTTGGCACTTTGTTTCAACTGTACTCGTCTCTCTGGTTTCAACTTACAGCTGTGAATGGCAATCTTTCTCAACTAGGAGCTGTTAATAGAGGTATCCCTTAGGGCAGCATCCTTTATTTTTTACTATTTACTCTACAGTATACTGTGAATTTGAATGGATATTTTGTAAGGTGCATCAATACGCAGATGATAGTCAGTTCTACTACTCACTCAGTAAAAGGGAACGAAGTTAATATGATATATTATATTCTATTTAATAGATAATCATAATTATTGATAAAAATATTACACTAACAGAGAGGTAAATACAGGGCCATTGATCATTAGCTTTACTGATATTCAATCCACACACCCTATATTTTGGAAAACATCTTGTAGTTATAGATAGCAGATGCTACAAGCTAACAAATGCCATTGTGAATTCATGCTGGATAGTCCCCGAAATGAATACCTGCTCTCCTAACTAGGAGGTTTAGCTGGTCATTTTTTACAAAATCCAGAAACAGGTAATAGACTTCTTTCCAACAAATATTGTAAACTTAGATAGTAAATACTACAATCTAGCAAATAGTACAACCAGACATCGTGATAGGACAAAATGTTGGAGCTACTACAAAAACTTAAATAGAAAATAGGAACAAAAGTTTGTCACGAGTTGGGGTTCGAACCTCCAGACAGAATGCCAATAGCAACTTGTGCTTCCTGTACCCGCACGTTAGTAATAATCTTTATATCCTAAGTACCATAGGCTGACTATATGAACTGAAAGCATTTTAATCTTTTTGATCGTTCACGCACTATCCTTGTAGTAGTAGGCACAAATTTTTGCCATAAGCATATTATATTTTATTAGAAGTATTAGAAAGAAAATGCAATTATACTAATTTTGTTGAAATAGTCACAATCCCTCAGCCTATTGTTAGTGTAACAAGTTTTCGGTGTCGTCATGGTAATCAGCGTATATGACTTATATACAGATTTGAATAATATGGGACACTCTATTACGTCAAAAAACACGAAATTTGAGAGATTTTTATTTTTTTCGTTTTTTGCCCATATCTTCGCCGCCACTGGATCGATTTCCAAGAATTGCAACGACTTTTACCGTTGACATTCAGCAAACCTTTTTGGGGATGATTCTAATTCAGTTTATCACCTAACGAACTCTATTCATAGCAATGACGTCATGCTTAAGACCTGGTTCTGAATTTTTAAAACTAGTCCAAGAGAGTTCTGATTCCGGTCTAACTCATGGGTCATGGACCTTAAGTGGCTTAGAAATATGAAACAAAAATGTGAAGTATTTACGGAAAGTCTAAAAACCTCAAGCACAACAGTTTCAGCTATCAAAAATGCATTTTTTTCTGGACAGAGAATATTATTGTATAATTATTCTTCAGTCCGGTCCACTAGAACACATATTGTAGAATGCGATTCGGTAACGAAGCGGGCCACCTGTGAAAAGTAACATGGATCCCCATCTCCAGACCCTGAGCTATACGAATATCTCATTATGCTTTTTGGTGCGAAGGAGTGTGGTCGCCTCTTGTTTACCTTTTTTGCGTGTTCACAATGTCGTCAAATAGGAAACGTGTGATTATAATTAAAGAAAAGTTGAAGAAATTAGAGGAAATGCTACTGGACGTCTCTACAAGTAAGTACGATGTTTATTATTGTTTTGTGTATCAGGGAAACGCGGTTATGGTGAAAATGGCCTTAGGCGTCATCTACCGACATGATGAATTTGTTTTTAAATGATTTGTAGGCGAAATTTAGCATTCTACTACTTGAAGGTTAATTTCTCGTACAAAACGGCCTTACTCGCCGTTTGATTCATCATGATAAAAATATGTTATTAAATAAAATGGCTTTACTCGCCATACATATGTATATGTATAACTAACCTTTCTCGCTATTTAGACATACTGAATTAAAAATGAAAAACTGGCATTCTTGTTTCTTAGGTGGGAGTGACCAGGATATAGAACCCCGTAGAAAGAGAATTCGCCACATAAGTGATTCCTCATCAGATTCGGTTCACAGCGATGTTAATCAGGGTAATATCGTAGAGGTCGATGTTCACAGAGAAGCAGAACTTTCTCCAATACCCTCTGATAAAATAGATAGTATAAATAAAATACTGGGAACTGATCCATCCATGCCTAAGGTTATGGGCAAGCCAGTGAGTGATCAGGTGGCCTCTAGGCTAAATTATTACGCAACCAATGGGATGTCTAGCGATGAAAAAGAAAAAATAAGACTCGAGTGGCCAACATCTGAAAACTGCCTCTCTTTCAACTCACCTACCTTAAATCCAGAGATTTTAGCACTTCTTTCGCCTACCGATCAGAAAAAAGATTCCTTTATGTGTCATATTCAAAATGACATAGCTGGAAGCTTAAGTGCTTTATCATCAGTGATAAGCAAACTGTTAGATATAGCAGACCTCCCTAATGTTGTAAAAGAAATAATACCTGATCTAATGACAGCAGGAAAACTTCAGTGCAACGCCCATTTTCAGTTATCAATGCATCGCAGACATCAAGTCTATCCTCTTTTAAAATCTGACATGCAAAAGCTAGCTAAAGAATCTAAAATGGATAATTTTCCCTTTGGAAAAACATTCATGGAGAAATGTAAAATTAATCAAACTATAAATAAATCTGCAGTAGAGCTGCAGGTGAGTAAAGTTCCTGCAAGCAGCCAAATCTTTAATAGGAGCCATTTAAACTGGCAGCGCCCCAAAACATCTGTACGTTTTCGGAAAAGTCAGTTTGTACTAAACAAGAGAAAGGAGCCTCGAATACAAGAGAGAAACAGAAATCAATGGAGATCATCGAGAGGGAACCTAGCCAGATACAATTACCGAAACCGACAAATTCAGTAGAGGTAAATGTTAACAATATTGCTTTATTTGCCGGTAGACTAAAGTATTTTCAAAAATCTTGGAAATCTATAACGAATGACAGATTTATTCTGAGCTGTATAACTGGCTACCGTTTACCATTTTTTCATACTCCTAAACAGTTAGTCCTGCCAAAAACCAAAAGTTACAGTAAAATAGAATTTAAGAACCTTAAAGAAACAATCAATAAATTAGAAGCAATAGGCGCAATCAATAAATGCCAACCGTGTAAAAATCAATTTCTATCTTCATATTTTTTAGTAGAGAAACCAGACGGAAATCAGAGATTTGTTATAAATCTAAAACAATTAAACAAATATGTAACAATCCAACACTTTAAAATGGAAAATTATAAAATTGTTAAAAATATAATTACCAACAGAGTATATATGGCCTCTCTAGACTTAAAGGACGCCTATTTCTGTATACCGATTTACAAAAAACGTTGGAAATATTTAAGATTTACGTTTAACAAGGTTTTGTACGAATTCTCTTGCTTATCGTTCGGCCTCTGCTCTGCCCCTTATATTTTTACCAAACTATTAAAACCAGTTATTTCATTCTTACGAAACAAAGGTTTTTATTCAGTTAATTATTTAGACGATTTATTATTGTTAGGGCATAGTATAGATCAGTGTCGGACGAATATAACCGTAACCACTTCACTCTTAGAATCCTTGGGTTTTGTTGTAAATTACAAAAAGAGCCAATTAATACCCAGTAATATTTGCAAATTTTTAGGTTTTCTTTATGATAGCATAAACATGTGCATGACACTGCCAGCTAGCAAAAGACATGATACCTTGTTGAAAATTGACACATTTGTTAAGTTTAACAGTTGTAAAATAAGAGAGTTTGCAAGACTTTTAGGATACCTTATCTCGATTTGTCCTGCTATAAAATACGGTCTTATGCACACAAAATGCTTAGAAAGATATAAATATCTAGGATTGAAAAATTCGAATAACAATTATAACTCGCAAATGATAATAACACTCAAAATAAAAAGAGAATTAAATTGGTGGATGACAGCAATACCAAAATCACTTGTCTCGCTTAGGCCTCAGGATTATAAAGTGGTAATTTACTCCGACGCTTCAAATGTCGGATGGGGAGCCTCGGCAGGTCCAGAATCTACCCAGGGTTTTTGGAGCTTACAGGAATCTAAATTTCATGTTAATTACCTTGAATTGCTAGCAGCCTATAATGCTCTAAGATGTTTTGCAAGAGACCTTAAAGACTGCTCCATTTTGTTAAAAGTTGACAATACCACCGCCATATCCTACATTAATCGTATGGGAGGTGTAAAATATAAGAAATTGTCTGAGTTGTCGAAAGCAATCTGGCAGTGGTGTGAGTCTAAAAATATATATATTTTTGCAACTTATATTGAATCCTCTCGTAATGTGGTAGCTGATTTTGAATCAAGGTCGCTTAATTCAGAATCTGAATACGAGTTAAACTCTTTAGCTTTTAAGAAAATTGTTCACACTTTTGGCCTTCCTAACATCGATCTGTTCGCATCCCAGCTAAACAATAAATGTAAACAATTTATTTCCTGGAAAAAAGATCCGAAATCAATAGCTGTTGATGCTTTTACGATAAGTTGGTAAAATATATTTTTCTATGCATTCCCTCCTTTTTCTTTGATAATGAGAACGTTGAATAAAATTATCAAAGATGAGGGGGAGGGGATAATGGTGGTCCCTCTGTGGAGGGCACAACCTTGGTACCCAATTTTCAATAAGATTCTCAAGTCAAAATTGGTTTATTTAACTCCTAATATATTTATTATCTCCAAATAGGGAACCACATCCGCTTTGGCCAAAGCTTACCCTGGTGTCAGGAATTTTATCAGGGAAGCTCTTGCTCCAAGAAGACTGACGGAATCAGCTTTAGAAGTAGTTATCTCTTCATTAAATCCTAATACACTGAAACAATACAATACCGCCTATAAAAAATGGTGGGAATTTTGCATCCGTAGAGCAGTAGACTGCTTTAATCCCTCAACAGCAGATTTCGTTGATTTTCTAGATAATAGTTTTAAGGAGGGTGCTAGTTATACAACACTGAATACGTTTAGGTCATCTCTTAATTTAATTATAAATAAGAAAGTTGATGAGAAAGTTATTAGTAGGTACTTGAAAGGTGTATTTAAGATCAAACCTGTGTTCCCAAAATATCAAGCAACTTGGGACCCAAATCCCGTAATTGCATATTTGTAATCTTTACATCCCCTTTCTTCCCTAAGCTTTGCAGACCTAACCTATAAGCTGGTTATGCTGTTCGCCTTATTTACAGCACAAAGATTACAAACTTTTTCAAAAATTAAAATAGATAATATTTATCAAAGAACTGACTTCATAGAGATTTTAATACCGGATATCCTAAAAACATCAGGCCCCGGTAGGATCCAACCTAGACTGAGACTCCCCTTCTTTAGAGAGACCCCAGAGCTATGTCTATCTAGCACATTGATAGAATATTTAAGTAGAAGTCAGAACATAAGAAATAATATACGGGAGTTATTTTTGACCATTAAAAAACCGTACCATCCAGCCTCGACTCAAACTCTTTCCAGGTGGTTAAAGAAAATTCTAGGCCTGGCTGGAATAAATACTGGTACATTCTCTGGATACAGTACTAGGCATGCAGCTGTTTCTGCAGCCTACAGATCAGGTACTAACATTGAAACTATAAGAGCCACAGTAGGCTGGTCAGAACGGTCCAACGTGTTTTTTAAGTTTTATAACAGGCCGTTAGATAGCAGTTTTTTCATAAATAGCGTACTAGCTCGTACGGAAAACAAACAACTCAGGTCGCGCAGGGATTAATTACATTACTACCTACTAAAATATTGTGTTAGACTCTAGTTACGTTTGTTGGTCTATAACATATAGGTTTAGAATAAGGACGTTTATACAGGGTGACTTCGAAGTTGAGTCATTTATTTTAACAGTGAGTAGATCTGATCAAAAGAAATGTTTTTTTCCTTTACCATTTTTCTGGTAAAATTAAAGTAACAAAGTTATAGCCCTTTGGAAGTTTGAGTACCGCCCTGTCTCAATAATAATGTCATGTGCTTGTGTTTGGCAACAACGGATATAATCCACCTTATCGGTTCATCGCATCGGAAACAAAAAAGCGAAAGAATTTGGAACGAGTTTTTTACAATATTTCATTCAGTTCAGTTATACATACAATCAGTGTCAGTCGCGTGTGAATAGTGTCTGTTGCGTGGCTCAAACGAAATAAAAAATGGCACATGTTTATGCGGATCGGTTTCCCAATCGAGTGCAACCAACTCCTCGTGCCTTTGTTAATGTAGTACAACGGGTTGTGAATCAGGTGACTTAAGACTTCACAGGGGACCTCACGATCAAATACAGGTCCGCACTGAAATACTTGTCGGGAGGATAGTTTATAAAACAAGGTAAAAATTTTTTTTTATTTTTTATTTTTATTTTTACACACATATTTTGGTTTATCTTCCTTCTACAATCATTATCTGAAAATTAATGACTCAACTTCAAAGTCACCCTGTATAACGTATGTTCTATTGCTTGTTACGTTGATGTTATTGTATATAAACTAATTGTTAGTTGTTCTGCCATAATTAATATATAAAAAAAAAAGTTAAGGAAATATATGAAAAATTTTTGTTCTCACAATTTGTATTAAAATACTTTATATTCAATGCATATCTAATAATTTTATTATTTCTTAATTCCTCTTTATGTTATTACATAATGACATTTGCTAGCTCATTTAGCTCATTTAGTACTTTAAACATCTACAATATGTGTTCTAGTGGACCGGACTGAAGAATAATTTGAGATTAAACGACTTACCTAGTAAGGAAGTTCAATCGGAATTATTCGAGGTCCGGTCCACTAGAACACATCCCACCCCATCCTAGACGCGTAGTACCGCATACCCAAAAAATAAAATGACTAGCAAATAAAAAGCATAATGAGATATTCGTATAGCTCAAGGTCTGGAGATGGGGATCCATGTTACTTTTCACAGGTGGCCCGCTTAATATTTAAACTGTGTGGAACATGATACTCTTTTGGATATGGTAGTGTGTTATGACATAAAAAGTCAGCCTTTAGAATGTTTGCGGACCTTCCTCACAAATAGATTGCAGTATGTACCTATACGCCATTTAAACTCAGATGGTACTAGGGTTGAAGTTAATTCTGGGATAGAAGAATGTTTCATGAGTGTCCCACATCGTACTATTCTAGGCACTGTTTGATTTTTGCTATATGTAAACGAGTTACCTAATGCTGTACCTGCTGAGATCCAGATAGAAGACAATATAGCTGGTGTTCAAATAATAATTTATATTTAAATCTGAACAAGACACAATGTATTAGATTTCACACAAGGCAGAAAAATTGCAATTATTACTATTATTATTATTATTATGTAGTGGACTCAGAGCTGTGACTATGTAATAACGAGGCTTAATTGATTATATTATCTACTAATAAATTTAAAAGATATTCTACCATAAATCAATCAATGTCATGAGATATCGCATATAATTTTGGGGGATATCTACTACATCAAAGGATGTGCTCATGAAAAACAATAATTGTCAGATGTATAGCAGATGTCAGTACTGGAACATCATGTAGAGATCTGTTATACATTGGAAACTTGTTTATGTGCATTTAAAGATAGAGAAAAAATCCCAACACATCCAAATGCACTCAATTAATATCAGACTTCTATATACCACCCTATAGAACTCAAATTACGTGTAAGACCCAAATATTAACGGCCTGAAAATTGCTTATCCACTACCTGAAGAAGTAAAGAATTGCCACAATCTGAAGACATTTAACAACCTTTTGAAAGAGTATTTAATTGAAAATAGCTTGTACAGTGTTTTGTTAGATATAGGTTTTTTGGATTTAAGTTAAAAATGTATTCCTATTGTGTGTACTATTCACATGCAACGTTTTTTTTTCGAGAAGGGATAAATAAATGAATTGGTGAATAATCAATATTTTTACTTGGTCTGATAAATCCTTCAAAGACTAGAAGTATAACAAGTTTATGCCTTATAGTCGCTGAAAGGAACTTGGATAGCTTTCATGCGTTCTTACGTTCCCAGCGGCACAATCAAACTTTTGTATACCTTCTAGTAAGTTATATATCTACCAGTGAGCCGTAATAGCCTCTTAAATTGCTCTTGGATCTAACAAATGTAATTTTTGGGAACTTGGATTACTTTCTTAATTGCTGTCGTGCGCTACTCGTGCAGTGTAATTTGATTTTGTGAAGTTTCCTATGTGATGGAAAACACCAATTCTATTAGGGTCGGCTACTGATAATAGTCCAGACAAAATACATTAAAAATACAGCAACAGTAAAACGTCTTGAAAACATGCACCACTTTTCTTTCCTGCGATTCAACCATGCGATTCTTTCCTGTCTGAAAAGCTCGTTGTTTCGTTACGCATTCTTTTCGTGAAGATTTTTGTCTTGTGAACTCGCAATACACAAATTCGTGCTGAAAGTGACAAATTTTCCCACTAATTGTAAAATATTCTACAAGGAGACACTGAAAGGATTTCTATACTTCCATAACAGAGTTCTAGAGAAAAGATTGACAGTTGCATTTTCCAGTCACTCTTGTAACAGGAAGGGATGGCATGAATGGCAGAAAAGATCGAGTGTACCCTAATTCATTGAGGAGAATGGAAGCAAAGAGAAGGGAAGGGAAGAGACGTGTTACGATTTCTAGAACGGTCTCCAAGATTATGCAGGGCGCTGCGGAATCATGGCGTAAGGAGGTCGATCATTCTGTCAACGCTGAAAAGGCCGAGCTGATTCTATACACTATGAGAAGGAAGCTTCACGGGCTTGTCTTTCCGACCATTTTTGGGACTAGACTAGTTCCACCACGATCAGTAAAATATCTAGGAAATACCCTGTACTGCAAACTGAATTAGAGAGATCATGTTGAATACCAGGTTATCAAGGCTCGCAATTCAATGTGGGCTCGCAGACATGTTGTCGGAGCGAGGTGGGGACTTGAATCCTAAGTGGTACACTGGCTCTATGCGGTAGTACGTCCATCTCCTTTTTAAGGCTCCGCGGTTTGGTGACATTCTATTGGAAACGAGACAATTAACGCCATTGAGTGCAATGGAATATCTGCTGGGCCTCCCAGCGATGGAATCTATTGATCTGCGGAGAATCGAGGGTAGTCGCACATTGACTGTGGAAAGGGGGATCGTGTCCTTCCGAGTAGGGGTGATCTGACCAATTCAAAATGTCGCATTAACTGCAAGCTTAATGTGGATTATTCAACGAGGGAGGAAGTGGAACTTCGGAAGCAAGAAGGTCTTCCAAGGAGGGAGTGGGCAGGTCTAGTATACGAATGGCTCGGTCACTAAAGAGGGTTCTGGCGCCGGAGTGTTTGGGCTTAGAACTATGCTATCTTTGCCTCTCGATGGATACACCACTATTTTCCAGGAGAAAAACTTTGCGATTCTGGCTTGCGTATCCCGCATTTTGGAGGGAGAGCGGCATAGAAGAATAATAACAATCTTCTTCGCCAGCCAGGCTTCGATGACGGCAGTTCATGCCAAATTACTCCAACCCTTGTATTGCACTGAAAGGAGGCTCTGTATAGTCTAGCAGCTAGGCGTCCGGTATCGTTGGAGTGGATACTGGGGTACGTTAGGATGAACGGCAATGATATAACGGACGCTCTTGCAAAAGCAGGATCAGCGTGCAAGCTCGTTGGTCGTCAGACAGTCTTAGGTGCCCGCGTAGAGAATCAGGAGAACAATGGAGAAGTAGATTGCAAGTAAACATTCTCAGAGATGGAGAAGCATCTGCCGACATCTCCATCAGGCAAGGTTCTCATTGTAGGATTGTAGGGGCCAGTGGATGGACCCTTCTTCTTATCTTAGAATAGAGGTGGGACTATTGTCTATCCATAACACGTCAGGAGGATAACAATGAAGTGGATTCTAAGGCAATACCCTCTGAAATGCAGACGCATCTCAAGACATCTGCATCAGGCTCGGAAGCTCATCTTAGGGCCTAGTGGGTGGACGCTTTTGCTTATCTTTGAGCAGAAACAACTTAAGCTTGTTGGCTTTAGGTTCAGGGAATGCAGGGGTGCGTAAAGACCCGTTTGAGTGATCTATGTGCGGGCTCCTCATGGTGGCCAGTATGCCTCTAATTTCATAATTTATTCATTGATTCAAGATCTATTTCAAATGTGAGCTCTAAGGGAATCTCTGAAATAATTGTGAGTTGTGACTGTATTATAAGTCTGCTGACCATCCTTCAAAACCCCGTTATTGTTCGTGGCACTAAATGAACAGCGGCGTCAGATAGATCCGAGTTGACACGTGCGGAAGATTCCTTTATTAAACTAACCGTGATATTTTCTTGGAATGTAACGCAGACATTTTCCAAGGTGGAAAAGTTATGAGAATAAGCCGGGGTCAAAAGAGTTTCCTCAATTTGAAGTAATTGCTCCTCATTTGTGAGAATACTGTTTGTGTAGTAGTTGTGACGGCTCGGCTGGCTTCATTATGTCTGCCCTAATAATGTTCTGGGGTAGGTGTTCACGTTATATTATTGAAAAAGCTGAGCGCTCTCAAAGCGATACGTAAGCATGACATATCTGGCACAGCAACACAAATAACTTCGTATTTGCTCAATCGCTTTGAAAACGCAGATAATTTTTGGGAACGAGGATAATATCTATCTGGATCCATTACTTTACTCTCTCAATAAATAATCAGCAAATTTTAAAAAATGTAAAGCAAAACCTTGAACCTAAAAACTATGGTGATGCTTTAGTAGAACTCGACCATTCATAGAAACCATGTGTGCGCCTGAGTGTTTTTTGTTAGTTAAGGTGCGGTTCCGTATCTTAGAAGCATACGGTACCATTTCATTTAATTTATTTTATTATCCATTAGTTACTGAAAGTAACGTACAGGGCTCGTCATTCCAAGAAATGTAAACAAAAGCAAAAATTACATTGACAAGGATAAAACTAACAATATTTACTTTACATTACATTCAAAAAGTACCATGATAAACTTAAGGAGAAGGTAGGCTTTGGACTGACCTCCAAACTAACAAAAACTTACCTATATAAAAGGGTCACCGATTTTGAGATATTGAATTTTTTCTTAAATTTTGAAAAAACGAATCTTTTCATCTGTGGTCTTTAGCTGCATGTACCAATAAGGTCATACTTTGTTAATTTTTTCTATAAAATACGACAGTTGCTTTATCATGTACAAATGCAATGTATTTAAACGATATTAAGGAACCATGATCAAATAAGGTCTATTTTGGGATTTATAACCTTCTGATATTTTTTCCTCAACTTTGACCATCTGTGGTGAAACAAAAATGTACTGGGCTATGAAAAAAGTGATAGCTGCTTTTGTAAGCGACTGACACATTTGAATTCAAATACAAAGCTACATTATTATTATCTGCTCCTGATACGATTTTATGAAAGTTGAGGAAACAATGTCAGAAGGTTATAAATCCCAAAACAGTCCTTATTTTATCATGGTTCCTTACTATCTTTTAACTACATTGCATTTGTATATGATAAAGCAACCATCTAGAAGTATTTTATAGAAAAAATGAACAAAGTATAACCTTATTTGTACATGCAGACCACAGATGAAAAGGTTAGCTTTTTAAAATTTAAGAAAAAATTCAAGAAGCGGTGACACTTTTATATAGGTAAGTTTTGGTTATTTGGGAGGTCGGTCCAAAGTCTACCTTCTCCTTAAGTTTGTCGTGGTACTTATTGGACACCTTGTATAATCATCGACAGAATTCAGAGCTTTATCAAAAAATAGCCTTTAGAGTTCATCTTAATGTCCTTTTAAGGTCATCCAGTAATTTATTAAAGATTCTTGGATCCAGGATTTTAGGAGACTTGCAGCCAACTTTGTATTCCATGAAGGGTGCATATATTGCTGAATTGCTATCGTGTATTGATACCATATACGACCCTATTGGACCCTCTTTTGGCTCAAAAATATTTTTTGAGCATTAGATGACGAGTCCCAAAGGTATAACGCATAGCGCAGACGAGACTCAGTGTATGCATAATACATCAATATCTGGTTTTCATTGGGACTGACCTGATGTTGTTGAATATAAGTCTCAGCGAATTCAGCTTGCTGCTTAGATCAAATCAAATCAATTTTTTTATTATTCTAAGAGACATTACAATGTATGTATCGGATTCGCCAGAATAAAAACTAATAAAACAACACAAAATAAATATATGTATACAAACAAACACACAAATAAATCATAAAATAACAAACTCAGAGACGGCATAATAACATTTACTTACAAGAAATTCTGTCAGTTTAGCTTTAAAATTATGTATCTCCTCACAGTTTAATATGGTATGGTAGCTTATTAAAAATTCGTGGACCCAGTATTTCCGGAGATCTGACGCCGATCTGATACTTGGCAAAATACACATTAAAGTCTCCAGCTTGCCTGGTCGAGTACGAGTCAAAATTATTTAAAAACCTATTTTTGTGAAAGTATACACAGCCATTTTGTATAAAAATAAAGATGATGAAGTTAAAATCTTAAAGCGCTTAAAAGTATCCTTACAAGAATGCCTACTACTGACTCCTAACATGCATCTAACAACTTTTTTCTAAGGCAAAAATACTTGCTGGGTATTTGTGGACAATCCGCAGAAACATAGTGCATACCTCAGTCGTGTCTCGGCTTGAGCGTCGTAAACAGAAACTATATGTGCCATTCGCAAATTTTTCGTAAGATATGATTGGGAGGTTATCTTTGATACAATATATACACAGAGGTCTTTAAAATTCAAACCTGTATCTAGATACAAGCCCAAGAATTTAATTTGCATGTCAAGGGACATTCTTGAGCTATTAAAAGTGATATTTAATGCCATAGTGTTGTAAAATTTTGTAGTAGAACTCCACAATCTCTCTCTCTAAGGTAGTCTCACACTTATTCGATATCACTGCTGAAGTATCATATTCATATAAAATGAATCTACCTTCAGAGGAAGAGAACTCAAGGTCATTTACTATCAAATTGAGACCTATTCCCTAGAAAGACCCTATCCAATGATATGGTGGACCTTTTTTGCCATAACTTGACATTTTCTGCAACCGCACTTCCTGATTGACGCAGTCAAATGCCCTGCAGATCGCAACAGGGCACTCGCTCGCCTCAATCATTTTAACAAGAGTACCTTAGAAGCCGTAAATTGCTATTGTGGTAGATTTTCTATTTCAAAAACCGTGTTGATTCTCTATCAAAATATTCTTATTTACTAAGAAGAGAAACAATCTGTCAGATAACAGTACTTGACTACTTTTGAAGAAGTTGATGGTATCGTTTCTGGTTTGTAATAACTCAACTCAGAGGGATCCCATCCCCTTTTTTGTATACTGGAATCAACTTTCCGGTTTTTAGCAGACAAGGAAATTTCCATGTGCAGAATCATATAATTATGTATTGATCATGAAGACCAGTGGCTTTAGAATATAATTCAGTACTTTTTTACGATAAAATTTGGCTTAGCTTAGCTTTCCACTAAGTCAAGTCAAATAATTCATCATCAGTAAATGGATACAGCAACATCAAATGCCGTGCATCTTCCCTACTCGAACTGAAGGTATGATCATGGATGGGATTGGAATATTTTTGACAATGTTTAAAAATCTGATGGAATTCATCTGCAAGGATTTTTTGATTAGAATAAGTGGTCGTACTCATATTACTGTTTTTTTTATTAGCTCCGGTCAGTTCAGATACAGTCTTCCAGAAAGCTTTAGTTCTGTTGCCGGAATTAAATATTTTTTTCTGATAATACTTACGTTTTGTCTGTTCTATTGAATTCTTGTGTTGTCTCGTTTTCAATATTCTGGAACTACTGTTGCTAAATAATGAAATTCCTTTAAACTGTGACTAGAATGCACGTTTTCTTTACTTACCCACGATTTTCTTATGGTTGAAATCGTATAAATTCGGCATGGTGTTGAATATCTCAAAAATATCCAAACGCAGGGCTAACATCGTTCATGTTAGTACAGACCAATCTTCAACACATAGATCTGAAATAAATTTGTTTATTGAGTCTTCATCATAGCACCTTTGCCCGATATTAATGGGTTTGTTTTCTGTTGAGATTTTTTCATAGAATGCTAAGAAGACTGTCCTGTGATCTGAAATATTATTCTATAAGGCGCAGGAAGTATCACTGTCTTTAAGATTTGTAAATATCTGGTCAATAGTGGTGACTGAACTACGTCCCATTCTTGTCGGCCATCCCACTGATGGACAAATTGAATTCACTGAGGACACGATTCAGGTTTGCACATTTAGTACCTTGATTGTAATATAGCAATCTCCTACCCATCATATCCCACAAGTGCTCAATTGGGGATAAGTCGGGAGATCTTGGTGGCCATGGTAACAATGTGACATCATTATGTTGAAAGAAGTCTATTGTGACTCTTGCAACATGTGGTCGGGCATTATCTTGTTGGAAAGTTGGATCTGCCAGGGTGTCAAGATAGGGTAAAAGATGGGGTTCTAGAACTTCGTGGATATAACGCTGCGCGTTCATGTTACCTCTGATGAAGATTAAAGGTGACCTGGAACCATAAGCTATAGCACCCCAAACCATAACTCCAACAGTGTGATGAACATGTCTTTCAACAAAAAAACTGTGGATTCGTCCGTTAACCACGTCGCCTTCTAACACTTACACCGACGTAATCGCCTTGAGTGGTGCAAACAACGGTCACTCTGGGATCAGGAATGGAACAGCATTGTCTTTAGTGACGAGTCTCGATTTTGTTTAGGCATGCACGGTGGTCGTGCCAGGGTTAGAAGGCGACGTGGTGAAAGGAGGAATCCACAGTTTTTTGTTGAAAGACATGTTCATCACACTGTTGGAGTTATATTTTGGGGTGCTATAGCTTATGGTTTCAGGTCACCTTTAATCTTCATCAGAGGTAACATGAACGCGCAGCGTTATATCCACGAAGTTCTAGAACCCCATCTTTTACCCTATCTTGACACCCTGGCAGATCCAACTTTCCAACAAGATAATGCCCGACCACATGTTGCAAGAGTCACAATCGACTTCTTTCAACATAATGATGTCACATTGTTACCATGGCCACCAAGATCTCCCGACTTATCCCCAATTGAGCACGTGTGGGATATGATGGGTAGGAGATTGCTCAATTTGCAACGTCCTCCTCAGACTCTAGAAGCACTTCGAGAGGAGTTGGTGGTTGCCTGGAATGAGATACCACAGGAGGACATTGACCACCTGATCAGAACATGCGTAGGCGCGTTGGAGAATGCGTAGCATATCAGGGTGCATCCACACATTATTAAAGGTCAAAGGGCTTTAAAGCAGTGCAATCATTTTGAAATTTTTATCATTTACTTACTATGCTTACTTATACAAAATTTTATTAAAATAAAACCATTTAAACTGGGTGTTCGGATTTATATGTCACTTAGTATAATATATGTTGAAACCGCTTCATAAAATTAGGTGGTGGTACGGCTGATAAACGGAATGTATAGCTTGACCCAATTTATCGTAGAACACTTTAATATCCTCTGAAGGTGATCTTTAACATACAATGATAGTCGTGGTTATACCGTTGTCCTTAAATTGAAAAGCACATAGTTCTATCTGTTTTTCTACACAAAAGGTGGTAAGATCTATACTTTTGGTAGAGACTGTTTTTCTCTTTTGTACTGTGATCTACAATAGTGACTAGAAGTGTGAAAGTTTCAGTAAAATACACAACATTTTTTATGCTTTTAAAGTCCATCATTATTAATAGCAATTCGTTATTTTTAAATGCATTCATACATTAAATGCTTAACAAGAGAAGTGATGGCACAAAATTTAACCTATTTGTGCTACATTTCTCCGTTTGTATAAAAGCGATGAAATTGCTGTGGGCAATGGTAACTTTATAAGACGAATACTCATCAGGATGTTCAGAGGTGAGCTTCTCAACAGTAGCTTCAGGGAAGTGTAGTTTAACCATAGAGCACATCTCCTCAATATTCGTGTCTGGATGGATTCTGCTAACGTGTAGCGAAATGTTTTCTCCACGGTTCCTTCGCCTATGACTAGGCTGCGTCTACTTCTGTTTCGTCGACTTTTGACCGGTTGCCACTGACTGGGGGACTGACTGCTATAGCCACCTTCTGACTAGTGTTTGTGCTCGAATACGAGAACTTGGTGCTATTTAAAGATAGCTGATGTTTCGACACTGCTGAAGCACATGTATTTTTATTTACTATATTCGTGGGCTTTCTGCTTTCTCATTTGTTTCGACACGTACTAGTAGACCTTGCGTGTACTTTCTGCTCAGTCACAGGTCAATGTTGCTTGCTTCATAAATGCTGTCAATGAGTTCATTTATTCGTGTAAACTGTTTATTGTTTTTCGTTGGAACTCAATCAGAAGGTTTTTAAGCATGATCAACTCTTTAAAAAACATAATATCGTTATTATTCACGTTGTCGCCGATTATTTCATTGATGCTGCAGAATGGGACATCACTTTCGTAATCAGCTCCGTCTACAATTTGTTGTCGAATGGTGACATCGGGCAGTTAACTGCATTGGGCAGATTCACAGCACAACATTGACATTTCGTCCAGCTTCTGATATCGACATGTTCACAATACGCTTGGAAATTAACACAATCATCCAAGTAAAGCCTCAAGTACTTCGTTTCCTCACTTGTACAGGGTGGACCAAAGGAATCTGACCAGTTTTAATGTGTAACTACAAATGTATGTTTCAAGATGTCTATTTTCACATACAAATACTCGAAAGTGTATTACATGCCATTTTATTAATGGAAAATAATTTCGCTTAAATGACGTTCACTGCGTACACACTGTTCCAAACGGTTTCGGAAATTTCCCATTACGCGCTGTAGCATACCCATCAGAATTGCGCTAATTTCATTGCGAATGTTTTCTTGCAACTCTTCAATGGTCATTGTACTCGTTAAATACACCTTACTCTTAACCCCATAACCAGCAGTCACAAACCGTAAGGCCGGGAGACCTTGCCGGCCAAGGAACATCTCCATTCTGCGAAATGACTGTTCCCGGAAAAATTTGTCGCAGTCGAGCCATTGACGATCGTGCTGTGTGCGCTATGGCGCCATCTTGTTGGACCCATACAGTATTTAAATCAACGTTCAATCGACAAAGCTCTGGTTCAAAGAATGTGTTTAACATTTCCACATAACCTGACGACAATTTGTTTTTTAATTTACCAGATTGTTGCGTTTCCAAGTAGTGTTAACTTCTAGGCCTTTAGTTAGAGAGGAAGTCGCTGCGAGTCTTCTTCTCTCCAGCTGCAAAATCAAAGGATTTTCTGCCGCAGCGTCCATGCGTATAATTAAAGTTCAGTGGAGTAATCTGGCTGAATCTGTTTTAACTTTACTACCTGCAAATCGTACGACATCGCCAACATCGTCTTGCACACAAAGCTGAGCCTGCCATCTTAGAAACGGATTTGGTGACGTTGGGAGGCAGATATGAAACACTGGGTGTAAAGCATCTTTCTCTAATTATCCTATCAAGTATGCGAAACACCTTGAGAAATGCAAGAAAGCATTACACGATCTGCCCGAAAGCTACATGAAATTAAATTTTGTAGGATGTTTAGTGTGCATTTCCAAGTTGTTGAGCTCAGCTTTCCATCAAAGTGACGTGAGCGAGTATCAAGGTGAATAAGGGTGAAATTAAAATGTCTTCCTCTCAACCCCCTAGAAGTTTTGCGGCAACGTTGAACTTGATTAGTTGTTAGTCTTGCACGGGTATTGCGTATCTTGAAAAGTGACATTTTGTCGGTTTTTTGTGACATAGCGTAGGTTTTTCTACAAGATATCAACTTAGCATCATCTGTTGTATTCTCATTGAGAACTCTTTTGTGTACGTGTTACCTAGACGTCATGATGCTTCAGCTATCCATGGTTGGCACTAATGAGATGTAATATCTTCATAGATGGCATTATTGAAGGTCTAAGCTGTAAGTTATGTACTATAACTGGAAGGAAACGGCAGTGCATGGGTGCATAGTGAGAATTTGTGTACTAATAATCTGTATTGATAATATGTCCATTGGTTTCTTGTTTTAAATACATTTACTTGAGATCTATTCAAAGCTAGAAATTAGTTGCGTATCCACATTTTTTATTTATTTTGGAAATTACGTATGCAGATTTGCTGAATTTCAAAAATGGCAGAAATAAGAATTAAAATCCCTGGTTGGTGAAGTAAAGTAACTTTACGTGGAATCTTATATTTTATCGTTACTGCCACATATGGCAATTATATTCACTGTACACTGTCGAATTACAAGTCATATACATGTAATTCATATACTTCTCAATGTTTCTCAAAACACGAAAAACGGGAATAATCGTAATTTGTGACTTTAAATACAACCAGTCTTCAGAAAGGTCAACATATAATAAATAAACCGTTGGGCATAGCTAGTAGATATACTTCCATGGCAGCATATTCAGTAATCATTTTCTCACATTGCAAATATCGCTGACCAATACACATAATGATCCAGATGTGACTTGGCTTTTGGCAACTAACAATACATGCTTGAGCCGGTAGTGTCGTTGAGTCATTCCTCCATGATGCTACAGCGATCACAGCGAGCAAACGTCGAATAAACTATTTGCACACTAAAAACTACCTAGACTTCAAGATGACATACCCCTGCAGTAGTAATAGAAGGGTTTATCTCTGAGTAGTAACACGGAAATGACAAAAATCAACTGAACGATATAACCGTGATGTACCTGGTTAGGAGTAAGCGTTCGAATTCGTTGAACAAATCGTGGTAACTATCCACTGCAACATGGTCATTGACCCAGAAGCTATCTTCAATCCGTCTGTCGAGGCGAATTTAGAACTCTACACCACACAATTCGTTACCCTGTAATTAAGAAAATTTTAAAACAACTTTTCTCGGCTAGATATGTGCCATTTCGCCTACATTTTATCTTGAGTGTTTTCGGAAACATTCACGTCCTTTCAGCTGCAATTAAAATTATAGTTGAGACATTTTTTATACAGTGAATTTGCACCAACAAAATGACAGCATTTGGGTCTCCTAGGACGTCGTCGTCGAAGTCCACGTCCACCGTATAAAGCAAATTGTATTTTGCAGTTAAGTAACTAATATTTAAAATGTTTTTTATGGTTCAACATGTCTTGTTTGCTAGCCTAGTTTGCCGATTGTATAGTTTAGCTCTTTTTTATAAAAATTTGGTTCCTTAGAGGGTGTAGGCTATATGCGCTGCATCATTTTTCAGCTCCAGGGGGTTAATTTTTGAAATGAGTAAATATAATAACGGAGAAAAAGACCTGGTTATCTTACTTTTCGGGGAACTGTATACTTGATTCGTCCGTCGTCCATCAGTATCATCTCTAAAGACGTACTTGTTTGTGGTTGAACTGTCAATGATATGAAGAACCCAGGAATATGCTATTTTGACAGTAATGGATGCAGTCGAAAACTTGTTGACAAAAGTCAACAGATGTTAGAATTTCCCAGGGAAGAAAATCACGTCAAGTTTTTTTAGTATAGGGATGTTTTAATAAACTGCCATATAGTACTACCAGAGGCGACACTCTGTCAAAAATCAGGTCCTACCAACGCCAACTTGAGTTCTATGCATTTGGTGGGATTCCTGTTGCTGTGCCATTTACGGTTTATCCGTGAAATGTTTTGACACGAATACAAATCAATTATCTGGGCTAAATGCATTTGGGGAAATAATAAATACAAATTTCTTCATTCTGTAGCTTGTCATATGGCATTCGTGACATTGGGCTAATAACGCGTAACAACTCCTAGCGAACAATACTCCAGACGCTAATGAACATAAGTGAGAAATCTGGTAAGCAGTTAGGGACACGAAGATCAAAGAGACCGACAGCAGGTGTCGCAACTGTGACATTGCGCCTAACATTATGTCAGTCGAAATCTCTCACACCATACAAGGGGATGATGATCAGTAGCGGGGTTGGGTTTCCTGGAACGGGTGAGCAATGTACTTAACATGTAGGACACATGTTATTAAACTCTCCTAAGCTATTCTCCAGTATCATGAAATAATTATCTTCCTAGTAACTTTGAACATCTCTATACACCGGCACGGGTATCATGTATGTTGAAAAGTGACGTTATATCGGTTTTTTGACATTATGTAGGTTTTACTATAAGATGTTAACTTAGCACTTAGTTGTATGTGTTGCCTAAAGGTCAAGAGGCTTAAGTTATCAACGTTTAGCTCTGATGTGATGTAAAATCTGTTGCAGAGATGGCATTACTGAAGGTCTAAGCTGTAAGTTGTATGTGTTGATGATAATTCCATTAGATTTTTGTCTCAAATACACTTAATGGAGATTTAAAGCTAGAAAATAGTTGCGCAGCCACTTTTTCTGATGCGTTCTAGAAATTGCATATACAAATTTGCTGAATTTCAAAAATGAGAGAGATAAAAAATAATCATACTCACTGTACACTGTCGGAGTACAAGCCATATACTCGTACATGCTAACAATCATTACACACAACGCGGGCGCGGTGGTGATTTCCCATAATTCAACTCAGTTTTTCGTAATTTATAACTTTGAACATAACCTCTCTTCAGAAAGCACAACATATAAATAAGCCGTCGGGCACAGCTAATAGATATACTTCATTGGCAGCATATTCAGTAATGATTTTCGCGCACTGCAAATATCACTGAATTTATAGATAGAGATAGATACTACGGACACAGACCCACAGCAGACCACTCGGCCTGACAAAACATATGCAACCAATAATATATGTTCTTTAATTGTGTGATTCTTCCATAGATGGACGTCCACAACGATCCTAGTGAGCCAACGTGGAATGACTGTTTGCGCCCTAAAAACTACCTAGTCTGCAAGATGACATCTTATAGGTTTTTTTTTTGACATTTTATAGGCTTTTTGCATAAAGGCCGTGTCGGTTTCTAGGGATGGCATAGCATGACTACCAAGAAGCTATCCGTCCCTGTTTGCTAAAGAAGCAGAGAGATGATTTAGCTTGAACACGTCTGATTAATGACAATAGATACTGGAAATAAGTTCAGACGGATGTGTTTTTTGGAAGGTCAAAAGTCGGATTAGTCAATTATTTCACATCTTTTAGCAGTCGTGGTACCTCGGCTGCTTCATTATAGAAAAACAATGTCACTGCGTTGGAACTTAAACCTAACTATATGGCGGAAGTACATAGGAAAAGTTTAACCTGAAAGGTCCCGTATACGATACAAGTATCTTGCAGTAGCGGCTCGTAAACAGGAAGAGATGAGCCAGTTCTCATATAAATTCAGAACTCTCCTACCTCTATCCGTCCCGACGGAAGTTTTGAGTTAGCGATTAATCTTCGGTGAAAGCCCGCTGCGCGGTGCCAGAACATTGCTGGGTATATACGATGTTCCTTTTCTAAGAAGGGAGAATTGTCTTGCAACAAAACGTTCCACAAGACAATGAGTACATCTCACGATGATGGAAACATATTTTTCAGTTTGTTTTTAAGGCCAGATTAGTTTCCACTATGTAGAAAATACCTTCCACAAACTTGTCATCTCTGCCCAAAATAACGAACCACTAGGGACCTGTCAGAAAAGCTTTCAAAACAGAATATACAAAATTGGGGCAACATGAAGTAACTTTGCTCAACCCAAGGGAACTAAATACAAAGTAAAAACAAAAGCTTTTGTACTATAATTGAAAGGGAATACAAGACAAGTCGTACATAAAAATGTATGATAATTATATTTGAATCAGCAGACTACAACCCAATCTGGTCGATTGTGCTCCAAAGAAGCAAAAAAATAATGCGCTCATAAGTTACAAGTGGTTAATTCTACTTCGGATTAACCAACAGTGGGGATTCACAACTTGAAATCAAATTAAGCTCAAGTCAAGTATTAGATATTATCAATGTGATATCAAATTCAAGTAATCTTGATATGAGGTCAGAATAAAATGAAATGCCTTCTTCTGTCGACCAAGAAAAGAAGATAGCCAACCATGGAATAGGCTTGGTCTCTTATCTCTGGACGAACAAACGAAAGCATCACATTGATCCTCTATACCGGAGGTGCGGTATATCAGCATGAGATAGCGCGAAGCGCCATCTATCGCACCAGAATCCAACCATACTAAATCGCGTTTGTTCGTCCAGAGATAAGAGACCAAGCCTTATACCATGCTGATGAGTAGCTAAGAAGCATGAAACAGCTGGCTATGGTTGGCTGTCTTCTTTTCTTGGTCAGACAGACCATTCTATTTTGACCTGCTCAATGAGGCTAGCATACCCCTCTGCGTTCTGCCAGAATCATCAGCCAGTTAGCATCACTGCTACTGAACGGGAGCTGCGACGGTCCCAACTTATAGCAACCTGTGCGCGATTTAGAATGGTTCGATTCTGGTGCGATAGATGGCGCTTTGCGCTATCTCAGTCTGCATATTACTTGAAAATTTTTGTAATATAAATACGAGTAGGAAGATACGTATATACAATGGAAATACTTTATTCCACAGAAGTTTCTGAGAAAACAATACATATTGAACTAAATAATTTGTTCAACAGTCTTTAGGACAATAAAACTGTAGAATACGAAATGGATAATATGATAATAGCAATATAACGATAAACGTGGAAACATATCTTAGAAGATTTCGAAGTACCGCCCCGTACCATTTCATTTTTACTACATGGGCAGTACGTAAACAATTGAATATGGGCAACAATGTCAGGGTAGTATTAAAGTCACTTACTTGGTGACGAAACGACAACGAGTTATCCTCATCTGGCAAGCGATAAGAGCGATATGATCGAATTGTCGGGGCCAACACCTATTTTTAGAAAAAGACTTATGAGTATCTCCCGTATTCAACTGACTCATGACATCACATGCAAAAATCTACTATTTACCATTACATTAATGTACCCCAACTACTATTACGGATTCGTCATCGACTGAATCACGGGATCGTCATCACGCAGACTGATCCTGACCGTCACACAGACTGATCATTAAGTCATCACACAGACTTAATAGGAGTCGTCACACAGACTCACTCTAACTCTTTGGTCGCTAGGTGTATGGTCAGACGTGCTGAGTTTAACGATTGTTACAAAAAGACAGTCCAGGAACCGGGATATCACGCTGGCCAAGGGCCGTTGTGTCAATACCCCAAATCTCCGACGTTACCCCTGAATCAGAGGTAACCGAGCAATATGACTATCATTAAAGTAACAATCCATTCACACATCCTGCCATGAGATACATTCAGACTCCAGCGATTGCCAAGAGAAGATAGTTAAGCGGTCCTTCAGACCAAGGAGGCCACTTCGGCCAAAGGCCACCGTGTCAACATCCAAAGCGCTCCCACGTTTCCCCTGGTAGAGTAAACCGAGCAGTAAGTAACATAACTGCCTCAACGCAGCAAACGGGCTCCGAAAGTCCCATAACAACGCCCAGAACCTGGAGGCGTCCCACCTGCGGATATTCAATAAGTCGTAAGCCATAAGTTAAATTATGAAAATTTCACTACTCCGGCGCTGTCTGGTAGAGGAGAATCAGTAACTACGACAGTATCAATTTATTTTGAAATTCCATCTCAATCAGGAAAAAATAAAGTTAATTTTGTAATAAATCTGGTATGCGAAACAAATTACTATAATATATGTTTGAAATAACTGGGGTTTGTCAATTTCAGTGTATGACCTATCACACACTTTTAGAATCAGAATTGAAAACTCATTAATCTGTGCAAAAATCCAGCCTTTCATAACAAAAAAATAAAGTTCATGCTGGAGGACGGAGAAGAAATACCTTATTAGAATTCTAATTATGCCACCTTGTAGAGGAGAAAAAGTGGTAATGTCAATGTGCAATTTATTTTGAAATCCCACCATAAATAAACTCAGAAAAAAATTAAAACGGTTTTGGGAAAATTCGTTTTTTCCGTCTTTCTCCGATTAATTGTTAATAAGAACAGACCCTAACTTGGGTAAGTTGAGATCACTTTCAAAAAAGAGTGAAATTTACTCCAAGGACATCGGTCATTGGTGAAAAACATTTCAGATAATTATATTGTTAATACACATGGTTTTCCTTCTCATCTTAAGAATGAACCTAGACAACGAAGGCTTTGAAAAGAAAACGTGAAAAATTAACCTCAAATGAAACAGGTACATACTTTTGAAAAGTCTGATGTCAAACTTGTAGGTTTAACTTTTCTACTCTCAAAAATGGCGTCAAGTAGATTGACTTGAATTTGTCCATAGACATTCTTTTCCTGGAATACCAAATGTTGACAGTATACCTGTAACAAAACGGCAGTACACACCCGGGAAGAGCTGTAATCTGTAGCATACAGCTACTGCTAGATTACGTCGGTATATATACAAATGCACATATACCTTCCTATACCCTTCGTATACTGAATAACCGCGCGATAGCAATGTGCAAGGAACAACACAGAAATAAACTTGCTCCGTAAGAATAAAATGAAGTATCTTTATAAGTTTTAAGGGCAAATGCACTGGGAAATCTATGATCTGTGAAATATGTCTAAGGTGCCTGGAATTACCGGGGTTAAGTGTATATACTGACATCCAACAATTGCGATACACCCTACAACCCTCAACTCGAATTTCTTACCCATGAAATATCTTTCAAAATTTATCTGGATCCTCAAAAACGTTAAAAAACAAGATTTGAGCGACTTTTACATTTTTGTTTTTGACATTGTTTCCGCCGCCACTAGATCGATTTTCAAAAACTTTCTTGTCATAGGATTATTGGACAGGCAGACCGACGCAAATAAGTGACATGGTTTTTCGTGATGCCCATTTCATGCAATATTACAGAAAACACGTTATCTCTAAATTTTTTGCGATTACAATACGTCCTCACTCAGTGGCGTGTGTCATGTAAAAGGATATTTTCGATGATCGAGTGATTAGGTCTTAGTAATCTCATTTCTGTAGATAACTTAGGATAATAGTGAAGTTATAGAGGAAAAATTGCGATTCTGCTGATAATGGGAACATATTGAGGACCAAACATTTGCAACTTAAGACAACACTCATGAAACTTTGTTTTTCTCATTTGTTACAATCTTTATGTTTGTAGACCCAGAAGAGAACCGGTATTTTCGCGCGATTTCAATTTTTCTTATCTGAATAATATCTAAGATAGAAAGAGGTTCTGCAAAATAGTTCATAAGACAAAGAGAACAAAGAAGAGGTCAAAATAGTCTGTGAGATGAACCACATAAACAGAAGAAAATATCTGCTGTTCAGTCATTAGTAGTGAAAGCAGACATTTAATGAAATTATATTTTGCTCAAAGTTCAAATGTGTGTTGTTACAATTGTTACTAAGACTTCAATATCTTGAGTATTTTATAAAAAAATTTAAGTATACCTTCTTTCCGATATGGCAAAATTTTGCAGAAATATCAATAACATATTTGATAAGTTGACAAAGAGCACCTTTTTTGGCAGCACCCAGTTCAAAAAACCTATAAGAGTAGTGAAGAACTTTTAAAAATTTTTGTAAATAGGTCTCTTAGTTATTTAGGTACACAAACTGGTAGAAAAACATGATTTTTGGGCTCAATAATTTGTTCAATTAGTGTGCAAAATTTATTAAAAAATTTGATGAAAGGTGTAGTTTTATTTTTGCATTAAACTACAAACTGAGTTCATCATCATTTGGAAATGTTTTTTGCCACAATACGCAAAAGAGGAACTTGTTCGACTAATCTAATTCCGAAGAAGCATATAGAAGGTTGCTAATTCACAGCGAAACTACTTCATATGAAAGTGCAAATTGCCTTGCTTAAGATCATAATTATTATGTCTGTTTCAAATATAACCTTTAAAATGTGAAAACTCGTTGCTCAGATTCATCGCATGCATGTTTATGCGGTTTTTAATAAAACATTATTTTACAGTTCGGATTCACCACATAAATTAGACAAAAAATCAAATAATAGGCATAATTGAACAAAATCTACCTAAAACAATTCATTTTAAAAGGTAGTAGTGTTGTCTTCCACTGTATTGTTCTTGTTTTAATGTTTTTGTCTTTACTAATATGCTCCTCCTTCAAAAATTCATTTTAATCCAACATCGGGGTCGCAATGTATAATGTACATTTTGTGTTTTGTAAAACTAACCTTCTTATTAAAATTATATTACCTAGCTTTTATCCTGTATCAGTTGCCCAAATAAAATTTATCATTTCATTATTGCATTCCAGTTTGCAATGCAGCCCACTCAAATCCGCGCGGTGCTTGCATTGACTAGCTGGAGCGCCGTAAGGCACTAAAATTTTAAAACATCAGAACATGGTACCACTAAAAGGATTTTACCCTTCAAAATTGGACGCTCTCTATTATGGCATATATTTTTGCAACAATGAAGGATTAAAGAAAGTCTTGAAAAGGGTAACTCAAAAAATACTAGCAATATTTCCAGGATACAAGGTAGGTATATCAGAAAATAATGGTGTTGAAGATCGAATCTTGGAATCGAAAAAATATATCTTCGGGTTGGATTGAGGTATTGAATTAAAATGTTGTTCATGTACTGTTGACAGCGCAGTCAATACATACAAAAAATTGATTCCAGAAACTTCACCAGTGCAGAAATTGCAAAATTTTGACCACTGCTGAACAAATTGAAAATTTGTTCCCACATCACTGACTTCTTCAAATTAGAGAAGCAATATAATACATTCGCAAACCTCAAACATTGCTATTTAAAGAATAGTCAATAAGACCGATGTATGTCAAAAAATAGTCTTTTACTCATTGATTACTATAATGGCTATCTCAAATACATACACGTGTTATTTTTTGCTCAATAAAAGCCTATTATACAGTCAGAAGTTTTTGCAGCTAGATACAACTCTGTTGTAAGGAAAACTGTAAACAAATTAATTTTATTACAGTACAAAATTCAAGTATTGACCGATAATGTCCAAGTCAGAAAAATCTTAAAAGCTGTAGACTTCCGCCCTATATAGCGTGACATTTCTTGCATTTTAGGTCTCGTATAATGCCCCGTAAGGAACACGGCGAATACCAGGGATCCTATATGTACGCCTGTAAACAAAAAGTGCTGTCATAATTTCACGGAACCTCTAGTAATTATTTGTTCGTAATTATAAGTTCAGCAGCGCAAGGTTGGTCTCAAACATGAAAAACCTCAGACACATACGATCCGCAGGTGGAAGATAAATCAAGCTAAATTATAAGCATTCCCTGTAAATCTGCAATTAGCCCTATGGAACACAAAACTGGATTATTACAAGGGCAAAGTTCAACTGCTAGAGGATTTAATCATTACAGCATGTGACAACACCTTCGACGTGGGCCACAAAAATGGTAAAGTGAAGGGAGCAAGGTATTGGTGGAATAATGAAATAGCTCAAAAAATAAAAGAATGCCTAACTATCAGACGACGTAGAATAACAGAGAAAATTCTAAGTATCATATAGCAAATGGAACAAGGAATAACGCCATGATGCTTGAGTAAATAAAACAATACCAATATGGCAGAAAGGAACTGGAAAAGTTCATAGTGAACTCTAAACAGAGTATTAAATGATTTATGAAACGACGTTTGGGGTCAAGCCATGAAAAAGCTAAAGCTCACAGACAGACCGTACCTGGATACTGAACGCCAAATAAAAATTGACGAGGCATTGTGTCGGAGGTATTCACACACCGAATGGAAATTTGAGGAGGAAACTCTGGACATACCAGAGTACACCATGAGCGAACTTAAAGAAGCTGTAAGTCACTTGTAAACAGGTAAAGCACAGGACTAGTCGAAATATATATAATAATGCGATCGGGAAAGTGCTGGTTAAAGATATAACCGAAATCGTGCTGTCTGTGATGAATGTATGCTCGAGAAAGGGAGCCTTTCCGAAGGGTACTCCTTCCTAAACTTCCGAAACCCACCGATAGAGAGGTCAAATATAGACCTTAGTGTATGCTGAGTTCATTTGGAAAGCTACTAGAGCGACTGATAGATGGTAGGCTAAAGAAATACGCCGAGGAAAAGAATGGACTGACTCTCTCGCAATACGGTTTCAGAAAGGGAAGGTCTCCCATAGATGCAGCGGCACAACTGACGAAAGTAGTGGATATAGGTAGTTACAGTAGTGGTAAGTCTTGCGATATGGTTGCTTTTGACGTTAAGATTACCTTTTGTCGAATCTCTTGAGAATCTAGGTGCCCCTTACTAACTATTGACCATAATAAACAGCTACTTTGACGAAAGGGCACTTATGGTAGGGCAAAAAGACGATGAAGAGTGCCTCAGGGCTCCGTCCTAGCGCCGTTGCTTTGGAACGTGGTCTACGATGGGGTTATTCGGTTACAGATGCAGCGGGGAATTGGCTCGATAGGGTATGCTGACCTCCTTGGTATACGGAGTCACGAGAATTACCATATGAATGGAAGGAAATGGCTTGAAATTGGGTCATGAGAAGACGGAATTTCGTTCTACTTTCTGGCAGACTCAAGCTAACTTCATTAGCTGTTAAGGTTGATACTTCCGAGATTTGGAGCCAAAGTGCAATTAAGTATCTGGGTGTGTGGCTAGACAAGATAAATAAGGTAGTTGTATTACTTATATGGGTAATGCCATCTGATGGAGGCCCAGTAGTGAAATGCGCATGATTTTGGCAGGTGTGGCAATCTCGATTATGCTGTACGGAGTTCCTATATACGTTTTTAAATTACGCCGCCGCAGCGCTGCGGTCGCCGTTTAGCGCATGCGCGATGTGTAGATACATCTGTTGGAAAGCCACAGACGCCATCACGGAACCATCCGTTCGAGTCTACACCTGTTTGCGTGATTTTAAAATGCCTCCACCGATTGAGAATCCCGTCGACTGCGAAGTGCGTGCTGTAATACGGTTTCTCTGTGCTCAAGGCTTCAAATCAGTTGACATTCATCACCAAATCAGTAAAGTGTATGGTGAAAACATTATGAGTGATGGAAAGGTGCGGAAATGTGTTAGGGCCTTTAAAGATGGCCGCACAAACATTCATGATGAGGAACGAAGTGGGAGACCTTCAGTCATTACCGATGACCTGAATCAAAAAGTGGACTGTAAAGTGAAAGAGAACAGACGATTCACGATTTCGTCCTTAGCTGAAAAGTTTCCTGCTGTCTCAAGAAGTGTTCTTAACGAAATTGTGTCCGAGCGTTTAAATTATCGGAAATTGTGTTCAGGCTGGGTGCTAAAAATGTTGACTGATGAGCACAAAACCAAAAGATTGGGCAGTGCACTGAGTCTTCTCGAACGATACAGTAACGAGGGGGATGATGTTCTATATTGTCACAGGCGATGAAACAACCTACGGTACACTGGAATCGAAGCAGCAATCAATGGAATGTCGGCATTCAGCATCCCCTAGGACAGTGAAAGTCAAAGAACCAATTTCTGCTCAGAAAATCATGTGCGCTGTGTATTGGAACAGAAAGGGTGTGTTGCTGGTCAATTTTTTGACTCGCAGCGACACGATCAATGCAGCAGCGTACTGTGAGATTTTACAAAAACTGCGCCGCGCAATTCAAAACAAAAGGCCTGGCATGCTGAGTGCAGGTGCCGTTTTGCTCCACGATAATGCCCGTACACACACAGCAAATCGAACACAAGACCTTATCACTTCTTCTGGCTTGAAGGTGGTTGTCTACTCGGGCGGCAAGCTTCTTTGACGATGGCATACAAAAGCTGGTCCCAAGATACGATAAATGCCTCAATCGTAATGGGAATTATGTAGAAAAGTAGAGTAACGTATAGCCTTTCAAGTGAATAAATGATTGTTGGACAAAATTTACTTGTTGTTTTTTATGTCAAAACTGTACTTACTTTAAAAACACGCCTCGCCTCATATAATAAGGACTTAAGGAAAAAGAATACAGACTGCTGTTGGTGGTTGGTATCCCGCTGATTTCCTGGCTACGGAGAAATGGACGCTCTATAAAAAGGGCGTCGAAGCTACAAGCGACGAAAGAGAGGCGCTTTTTGTGGGATGACAGGAGAGATGGTTTGCAACTGGCCATAGTGCATGGACCATAGATTACTATAAATACCGCACAGTTCCTTACAGGACATGGTTGTTTTGACAGCTACCAAAGGAGGGTAGGATAGAGAGAGTACGCAAATTGCGTATATTGCAATAAAGAGGAGGATACTCCCAATCACCTACTCCAACGTGGTAGGTAACCTGACCTCCAGACAAAGTTGCAACTGACGCTCGGCAAGAGACTTACTTCTGACAATTTTGCCACGCACATATGCGATGAAAAATGGGTTGACGTTCAGCCAATAGTGAGGCGAATGATGCTGGGTAAGGTACGGGTGAACAAAAGTAGACCAAGGAACCAATGGTAGGTTTCTATTTTGTTCTATCCACTATGAAGAAATGCTGCAAGCATTACGGTGAAGGGATGTGTGGCGAACGACTCAGGGGCTTTAGTGAGTATGTCACTTTTGGAGAATATCGCACTTCGGGCAGGAAAGGCCGGTAGGGAATCCTGTCGAGTTTTTCTGCCTGAGAAAGGCTATAAAGTTTAACTCTGTCAAAACCAAAGTTCCGCCTCCCTCTAATAGTGTATTTTGTTACATTTCCAAATGTATCAAGCAAATACCGTCCAAATTAGGCTATTCAGAGTACAGCACGCCAAACGAAAGGTCATAACGACCTGCAAATTAAAAGCATCACTTGAACAAGTGGGCGCTTCCAGTGATTTCCTAGTTAATAGGAAGAGTGGATTCCATTTCCTGACGCAAATATGCTGAAATTTTGATTTTAGTGAGAAAGCAATATTGAGATAAATTCGTCAGGATAAATAAACGCAGACATCAGTAATTTTACGTAAAATATTGAACTGATGCCTTTCAGAAATTAGTCCTTCTGATTATCAAAGACCTGGCTTTACTGCCAATAATCATACAGCACTTAGGAAGAATATTCTAACGATTCATGAAAAAAAGTAATAACTGCCCGGATTCCGTCATTACGGTAGTTAAGGGTAAAAGTGATCAAAATTAATCCTAATATAACCTGAATCAATTGTCATTATGAAAATATCACCGTAGTTCACTTCCCACGCCTACTGGCGGGGAAGTAGTGTAGTTGCCAAAAGTTTGAAAATTAGATATTATGTTTTTTTGATATTATATGACAAGTACATCACGAAAAACCATGTCACTCATCTAGGTCGGTCTATCTTTCTGTCTGCCTGTCTGTTGGTCTGTTTTGCCCGCTAGTCTTATAACTTTGAAACCTTGTTTCTTGATGTTTCAAAGTATCCCGCAGGGTTATTACGAGGAAAAACGTATACAATGATATGGGTATATTCAAGGGTGTGAATCTACGTGAGAAATTAATGTTGGTTTGCTTTATAAACTATGGTCCGAAAATGTTTCCTTACAAAAACTCGGGGTGTTGAAGTTTTAGGAAACAAATGAGAATTAATTAATATTTTCAGAACCGCTTCAGATATTTCACTGATATTTAGTACGTAGTCAAAGTTAATAAAGTTGCATATTTATCAATGCCAAAATAATGTTTAGCTTTAACAATGGCGTGCGTACCGGTATTGACTTCGATATTTTTTAAGAAAAACATAGTACATCAATGGTTTTCTGCAAAATAAAAATTATTTTTGAACTCCCCGTTCAATTTAAAACAAACGATCTCTCTTGAATTGTTTTCCTTTGATGCGCAATTTTTGAGTAAAAAAATAAAAACCATTCTATTGTCCCAGAAAATTAATGTAATAATCAAAGAATGCAATTTAGCAATAAATGTCTATTTGCTCTGGAATAGGTCACTGGCTTTTGACATCTGACAAGTCTCTGTTATGCAAATCTGTTCGCTGTGACATCTTTTTCATTATTTAGTTTTTACAATCTTGTTAATAATGGTGAATTATTCAAATGCAGAAATGGCGGAAGTGCATTACGTATATGGTCTTGCCGACGGTAATGGTGAGCAAGCCAGACGAATTTATCACCAGAGATATCCCAATCGTGCTTTGCCAAAATTATTTTTGCATTGAAAAATATGCAACTTTATTAACTTTCACTACGTACTAAATATCAGTGAAATATCTGAAGCGTTTCTAAAAATATTAATTAATTTTCATTTTTTCCTAAAACTTTCAACACCCCGGTTTTTTGTAAGGAAACGTCTATGGACCATTGTTTATGAAGCAAACTAACATTAATTTTTCATGTAGATTCACAATCTTAAATATTTGCATATCATTAAGGAATACCCTGTATAACGTCGAAGAAAACCTATAAAATGTACAACTTGTTGACTAAATAGGCTAGTGTGCAGATAGTGAATTTCGCGCTTGCTACAAGTGAGCATGAAGTGAACAACAGGTAGTTACAAGTTGACGTCTTGTCTCATGTCAAAATAACGTAACCTTTTTTTTAGTATTTTGATGACTTACTAGTAATTTGAATTTCTCTTTATTAATGGTAGAGTGCGCATTTCTAGGCCAAACTTTTTTTAATGATTTTCTTTTGGTAAATTTCATAGTTTATTGATTGTATAATTTAACACGTATTATATCTTTGTTTCTCAGTAATTGAGTATTATCTTGAAAAAAAACTGTGTTTTTTCTACGTTATTTGGTATCCTATCGAACATTTCTTCAAGGCCACTCATTGAACCTTCCTTTATAAAGTTAGGTGTTTCATGTCAGTCACTTCCCTCCTGAGATTGTGGTGTGAGCGCCATTTGTTCAACTTCCAGATTCTGAGATATTAGGTGCCGAACATCAGTTTGTGGAGTAGTACCCCTTCATATTGTACCTTGCGTTTTGTTCTTTTGCTTTGGGTGCTACCCCCTTCATTTTCTTATGGGATTTTAATCTTCGGCGGTAAGTTTTTTTATTCTTATACCATCTGACCACGTGCATTAATGCATGTCCTAAAAAAGTTTGTTCAATATCTGCTTCCTTTTAGTGGAAAGGCATTGCGGAGAACAACCACAAACTTCTCCAGCTTTACTTGCAGCTGATTTGCAGCTGATATTGCCGCAACCCACCCCTTCCCCTTGACAAAAAACCGTGATGTGAACAGGTAAACTATCATCTAATTAACAATTTCATAGATATTATTTATATACTGATTATTGATGAGTGAAATTCTTAGAGTGTGCTTGATTTTGTTTGGCAACTTGCGTGCTTAAATATGGGGCAGTGTCTACATGGCACCTTGTATTGGGCATTACATTACGTTAATCAGGATTTTGATTTTTGAGGTGCCACAACTTTATTTTAGAACAAGGGCTAAATTTCTGAGGGTATATCACTTAAGTACATTTTTATATATTTTTTCACCTTTGCTCTACCTTTCTAGAAAATAAATATAATAAATTATAATGTGGTTCTCCGCCATGCCTTCCCACTAAAAGGGAGCAGATATTGAGCAAACTTCTTCAGGACATGCATTAATGCACGTGGTCAGATGGTATAAGAATAAAAAAACTTACCGCCGAAGATTAAAATCCCATAAGAAACTGAAGGGGGTAGCACCCAAAGCAAAAGAACAAAACGCAAGGTACAATATGAAGGGGTACTACTCCACAAACTGATGTTCGGCACCTAGTATCTCAGAATCTGGAAGTTGAACAAATGCCACTCACTCCACAATCTCAGGAGGGAAGTGACTTACACGAACTAATAAATAAAACACTATAAATGAAGTCTAAGGGTCGGCCAATGCAAAACAGCTGTCTAGTGGCGTGCAAATTTATTCCCTAGCTCAAAGCGGAGAGTAGGGTGGGGAGCGCCAGTGACCTAAGACGGATTAACTCACAAAGCCTCTAAGTGTTAATCGGAACTTGTCTTGCCTGACCGCCCACCCAAAAGAAAATAATCTCACAGTAATGACAAAGCCTAATTAATTGTACACAGAGATTCAAATAGAACGAGATATTAAAAAAAAACACAATATATTAACTCAGTATTATTGAATACTACCGCATAATAAAATTATTTAACCGCTAAAATATCTGTAAAGCGTAAAGATGTACCATGGTAAACGTTTTGCGGGGTTATTTATCGCGGTCAAATAATTTTATTGTGCGGTATTTTATAATAATATTCTTTCCTTTAACTTGCGCTCCAGTGATGGAGGATTTGTGCTGTTTGCTGAGTTAATATATTGTGATTTTTTTAACGTCTTGTTTTATTTGGCTATTTGTGTACAATCAATTAGGTTTTGTCATTAATGTGAGATTCCTTTCTTTTGTGTGGGCTGTCAGGCAAAACAAGCTCCGATTAACGCCTCCGGGATTTGTGGCTTAATCCGTCTTAAGTCGCTGCCGCTCTTAACCCCCCTCCCTATTTTCCGCTTTGAGCCAGGGACTACATTTGCACGCCACAAGACGGCTGTTTTGCATTGGCGGACTCTTAGACTTTTATTTATTCGTGCATTAATTAATTTCAAAAAAAGGAAAAGGGAATCACACCACCATTTTCTCTTGTTTATAGAAAAGGGCGTGGAAGTCTTGTTGGAAAACCTACATAATGTCATAAAAAGCTTATATAATGTCAAAAAAAGACACAATGTCACTTTTAAAGTTACTTAATATCCCTGCCGATCATTGTTGAAATAACTTAGTTACAACACACTCTCCCAGCCCTGGTAATTCTACGCACCTATAGATTTCTCTGTATATTAACCCTTAAAATATTCTCTACACATGGATTGCTCTGACCGCGGTGACCGACGTTTTTCTTTAGTTTGTGCTGAGCAATGATTTAAGAACTGATAAGAGCGTTGCGTGGAAAATGTAGAGCCAACCTTCTTGAAACCATTTTCTGTGAAAATATATTCATTTTTGTATGTCTAAAAAGAATATTTGAATTTTTATAAATTGGCATTGGTAGCTATTTCAATTTAGTCCCCAAAAAATCTTTTCCCGTATAATTTTTGTTTTGAGCATTTATAGAAACTGTCGTATTATTCTATTCAAGATCCTTTTGTTTATAATTAGTGCTGCGGTGCAATTCCGTTGCAGCCATTTTGGAACACTAAATTTTTATCCTTGCTACGCTCAGTTAGTATAATGATAGAAATTCGCAATATCTAAACCTTGCGATTAGTGATTCAAAGAGCAGTTAAATGGTTCCGGGACAGGCATACGGAAGACGGAAATACAGAACGACATTAAGCAGTATCTGGAAAATGCAATAACTTGAACTCGAAACTTTCTCGGGCTGTTATTGGCGTGGGAAGCAAATTCAGGTCCCCGCTCCTCGATGTGTAAGAGAAATGGAGATACCTGGGGAAACGTTCGGGTGAAACGGCGTAACGGTTAGATTTCCTCGCCCATTACGATGTCTGCATTCATGAGGAAATTCAGAGAAAAGTGGTGAACAAATGGGAAGGCACCCCAGTATTGATTTCATCCCGACAAGACCTTAAAGTGCACAATTTCCGGCAGCGACGGTGATGTAAGGCAATATCGCCACCACGGTGGGCGTTTAGACTTTAGAGCTGCGTTTAAATGACTCACATATGGTCACTCACAAGTTTTTTAGTATTCTTGGAAGCTATAGAGGGTCCTCATAAAGAAACAGCAAGTAGTTCGACTTTGTTAGATCAAATCCTCATTTATACCTCTTTGTTATCAGTGATTCCCTAGTTTTCGATTCTAACTCAATATCAGATCGCAAACTTGTCTGTTTGATTTTGCATATCAGTAACAACAAAACTAGAAGAAAACTATTACTTTTAGGGATTTTTAACTATTTGATAAAGATGCTTTACAGTAAAATTTGGAAGCTACATATGATCACATGTTTTACAGAAGCCCTGCTTGATGTATATGTCGTGCATGCCCCCTAAGAACAGTGCGTGTGATTAACTCTAAGGCACCTTGGCTCACATATCCGATGCAGTTGATTATGAAAGAGACAGCTTACCTGTCAGACCGCACCGAATATAAATTAGTGAGTTTCAAGCAGTTGAAGCATTTGGCATTGTCACCCATTCGACAAAAAGAAACTCATAATTCGAATTTTCTAAATCATCAAAGGAATTCTAAAAAGCTGTGGTCACAGTGAAAAAGCATGAAATTTTAGGCATCAGGAAATCAACTACGAGTATACCTGACCATCTTAATGACCCTGGCATTATTAATCAATATTTTATGACCGTTTACGACCATTGCTTTATTCCAGATGATGTCTACAAGTATAGTAATGATAATAAATTTTGGGAAAGTGCATTTTAGATTTACTCATTTAGAACCTAGTAATATTTACAACATCGCTGAATCTACTATCAAATCTGAAACAAGCTGGTTATTTGAGTATCTCGCTTATCAAGCTCAGTTTGTATGTAACATTGCTATTTATCATTAACGGTTCTCTTGCGAACGGGTATTTTCCCGAAGCATGGAGGAACACCGTAACGAAAGTACATTTTCTTTCACCCCTTTAGATCCTTGTAATATCTACAACATCGTTGAATCTACTATCAAATCAGAAGCTAGCTGGTTATTTACTTACTTTCCCGAAGTGTGGAGAAAAACCGTAACAGTTCTCATATGTAAAATTGACAATCCAGATGTCTTTCCTGACTTGCGCCCTATTAGCTTATTGTCAGTTATTTAAAAAATTCAAGATAAGGCTGTTCAGTAACTAGTTTGAAGGAAAACCATAACGCCGGCAATCAGATTTCCGAAAGCACCACAGCGCTATCTCTTCTTTGTTAAACATTTGAGTAGTTCTTGTGTCCATTGATTACTCTAGAGCTTTCAATTAAATCAACCACAGTTTGTTGCTTCCCAAACTATGGTACTACGGCTTCGATTAAAAAGCGAAAAGTTTTTTCTGAAGATATCTAGAAAATCGTTCTTAGCGTGTTTCTTTAAAAATGTTTAAAACATCAAATTTTCAGAAATTATATCTGGTGTGCCCCAAGAATCGGTCCTTGGGTCGCTTCTTTTCTTTTATACATTGCTGACTTACCAGGACATGTCAGCAGCTCGGAGATACAATCCATTGCCAGTGATACGGAGCTCCTTCACTACTTTGATATAGATAATATCCACGATACTCAAACCGATTTAAACTCTGACATTGAAATGCTCTGTTAATTTTCAAAATCGCACAATCTTGCTATAAATGCATCAAAATCCAATGCAATGCTTTTTTGTCCTGTGCCTAGGAGGGAGGCAATTGTATCATTATTATCGGTAAAGACTGGTACAAAAAAAATTTCTTTCCGTGTGCAAAAATATTAGGAATGACTATCGACCAGACGCTAAGGTTCACAGACCAGATAAAGAATCTCATAAAGTGATCATACCTGCGACTCCGTGCTTTATATGCTAACAAGCTTATCTGTAATTTCAAATTGAGGAAAAAACTGTGACTCACTTGTAATGCCAGTTTTTGTCTACTGTATTCGCGATTTTGAAATTATCATCTACCTCTTTAACGCTCAAGTATCGTATTCATGCGTCAACTATAACACACCGAATTCCAGTTTGTTCGCTTGACCTGCTCCAGAAATAAGTGGGGGGACCTATTTGAAAACCACTGTATACGCAATATACGAGTATAACCTTTGATGTAGCAGGATACCATATAAATGAGTTATATTACTTCTCGGAATAAACAGGTAGTACACATGCTACAACAGCAGAAACTCATATAGATGATGATGGAACAAGCACGCTGGTTTTTAATCACGTTTCTTAAGTGACATGTGTACAGCCTGTGCTACTTCCCTGTCTGATAAGAGTCGCAGTATTTACCTTAAGAGGTCTGACTAATCATTTCCATTGCTTCATTTTAATTGATGCAATTGTTTTTTATACTGACGCAACCTCGCAGGCAGAGGATTCCAACGGAACTTTGTTAATCCGATTTTAGAACTGTCTAAGGTTAGTAGAACTAGGAAAAGCCTTCTCTTGTGACTGTCCCACAATCTCGACACCCTAGGCACATATGAGCGGTCGTATCGGCCAGTTCTGGATGAATAAGGTTCTATACGGTTAGGATGGGAGGCCGAAGTCAGGCGGGTTAGTCTGTCAACCACGTCGCCCGGCGGCGTCATGGGGGAGAGCTTTGAGGAGCAAAGCAAGTTCGTGTAGCGGTAGAAGAGAGGTAGATCGCTGACGGCCTGTCGGTGCGAAACGGCGCCGAGACTGCCTGTTAGAGGAGAGTCATCAATCAGACGAACAGCCCTCCTCTGGACAGCATCGAGCTTAAATAAGGTAGTCGGGGCGGCATCACACAACGTGTGAGCAATACTCAAGGCTATGTCTTATTTGGTCCTTGTATAGACTGAGGATGTCATGTAGAGAAAAGTACGTCTTAGTACTAAGCAAATATTGACTGGATGAGCGCTAGGTCGATTTTGGATCGTCAAGATACAGTACTGTGTACTGGACATGACTGTTGCGTAACCAAGCAGTGATAGCCTTCAGGTCTCTCGTCAGTGAGGAAGTCACTGCTAGTCTTCCTCCAGTTCACCGGCAGAGATCTGCATGCCGCTCTAAATTCCTGCATGTAGAGGGCCGATTTAATAGCACTGTTCTAATTAATAATTATATAATAATTTAGGGAAAGTAATTAGTCTGGTACTCTTGAAATAACACGTAAGTGGTTTTATCGGCAATTGTTATTATACTTATGTCAATAAACATATATATTGGATGATGAACGCTATATCATTGTAGAGTTCAGAATTATTATAATATACTCTTCATATCTTATAGGAGCATGCTGAACAGCGACAATGAGCAAATTTACTTGATAGTAGTTCCACCTTTGTGTAAAAGATTTTATGTTATATGTACGAGCCCCTTCCCACTTCAGTTGGCCCAACTATTGAAATCTTAGTTTTTTTCTTATCAAACGCAAAGAATAAAAATGTAGCAGGGTGTTATAGGTTTAAAATATTAACAATGAATATTTTGATAATATATAGTAGAAAACACCATCTGTATCACTCCCTAATCAAATTTGCAGCATAAAAATAACACATGTTGCAATTACAGCATATCAACCTATTTTCATTTCAATGCAATATAAGTCTATAAGGCATAGGTGGCTGTGAAAAATGAATACTCAGAAATTGCAACTTTGTTAGACTTATCGCGGTACAGTGTGAGAAATATTGTTAGAAGATATAACGTAACTGGTTCAGTTATTATTAAGCCACGATATGTGAAAAAAAGTAATATCACAAATGCCGACCGAAGAGCATTAAGAAGAATAATCGTGAAAAACAGGCGTGTCAATTATTTACAATTAAGTGCTCTGTGGAGTAACGCTGTTGGAAGGAGAATTTCGAGGTCCACAACTCATAGAGAGGCCCACAAACTGGGATTTAGCACTTGCAAGGTAAGTTTTCTTATAAAAAACCCTAAAGTTGCACAACTTGTTTATAGGCCAAAGAAAAGCCACTATTAACTCCACTGCAAAAGAAAAATCGGCTTAGATGGGCTAAAGAACATAGACAATGGACACATCAACAATGGTGTGCAATAAATACAATGGAGTGATGAGGCCCGATTGGAAGTTTGTGTTGGTGACAGTCGCAAAAAAAATTAAGCATTCCATGTTGACTGTCTGAAGAGAAAAGTGAAATTTCCAGCATCCATTAAGGACTGGGGCAGTATGTCATCAAAAGGAGTAGGAAAACTTCATTTTATTGATAGAAATGTGGATGCAAACAAATATTTGGCAATTTTAGAAGAATCGCTTTTACCAGTGATGGAAGAATGTTTGACATCCGGCCAAGATTTTGAGTTTCAGCAAGATGGTGCAGCGTGCCATACCTCAAAAAAGGCTATAGAATGGATGGAAGAAAATAATGTACCACTTTTGAAATGGGTTTCTAGCAGTCCAGATCTGTCACCTATTGAAACTTCGTGGCACGAGAAGAAAAAGGTTATACGACAACATCTTGCTCGTACAATCACCGAACTGAGACAAAAGCTTCAAGAAATATGGGATTGTTTTACACCAAATTTTTGCCAAAACTTGGTTAACACTATGCCCCAAAGAATTTCAGCCGTAATAAAAAATAAAGGTGAAGTTACCCAGTTATAGGTCTAAGTGGTTTCAAATATGTATTTTTTACGACTACAGTGTATCTAAAATGTTTTTTAGAAAATAAATTGTTTTAGAAGTAGTTTCGTCATGTTTACGTTGTTTAAAGTAGTTCAGACTATTTTCATTGTATTGCCATTTGCCAGCTTAAATGGATATTATCCATTTTACCAATATACTCGTACGTATAAACACTAGCCGATTGTTATATGCATATAAAAATAAGTTTGCGTCATAGTTTTGCTATACTTTGCTATCAATTATCTATGATTTCAAAATTATAAATCCAACAGTATCATTCAATTTTAAGCTGTGATACGGAATTACATGAATACATGATGGAACATAAAAAGCTGGAGAAAGTGTGTACGGTTTTGTTAACCATATGGTCAAAATTATTAGAGAAAATGCTGTATACACAGATACATGATTACATTCTAGATTCTGAAATACTACCAGCAAGGCAATGCGGATTCAGGACAGGGTATATTACTGCAGGAGCGTTATTGACTTAACAGATACCATCGCAAAGGCTTGGGATCAAAATTTGTCGACATCTTTATTCCTCCAAGATTTTGCCGAAGCATTTGGTACGATAAATAATTCAATTTTATTACCTAAATTTAAATATTACGTTTTTTTTTTGACTATTCAATTAGTATACTAAATAACTTCATATGAACACATCATCAGAAACTTAAAAATCCTCGGGAGTGCCCCAATAAACAGTGTCTGGACCACTACTTTTAATTTTTTATATAGGTGGCCTGGACAAAGAAATAAAATATTGCAATACACAATCCTTGCCGGTCGTTCTCATTCATACAACAATGTCAGTAATGACAAAATTATAGTTGCAGAATCTCATATAAATGGATTAAATGCTTTTGATAATTACGCAAAAAGTCCCTCCGTTCAAATCTTATAAAATTGAATTTTATCATATTCTCTAACAAAAAATTAAGGAGATATATTAAAAAATATACAAACATATTTCTGGTTGGCGAAATTATTCAAGAGCGTGAATCAGTTAAAAACTTAGATATATTCCTTGACATGTGAATCATACTACTAAAAGTTGTTTTTGAGTACTTCGCCAGTTACACCTCATTAAACAAATTTTATACTACAAAACTAAAAAAATTCTATACGAATCATTGATCGTTTCGCAAATTACGTAATGCGATATTGTTTACCATTCATTTTTATATTCGGTTTCTATAAAACGCTTGCAAAAAATTGAAAAGTAGTAGTAGAAAACTTGAAAAAGTTCCTTTTCGATACCTTTTCAAAAACTAGGTTGGTTGGATGTTCCAAAATTATATAAATAGCACTTACTATGTTTTGTTCATAAACTCCAAATTACCTCATTACCTCCGTTTTTAAAGAAAAAAACTAAGGAAGGCTTCACCTTCAGTGCGAGAATTTATTAGCCCTTGAAATTAGATCCTTGGCAACTTTAAAAGACATATCAAGAATCTGCTTTTAGAGTGCCAAAATTAAAAATACTTATCGTTCTGCTAATAAAAATAGTGGTTATTCAGTTATAGTAATTACATTAAATATGGATACTACTTTTGTTGTATTATGAGACTTATTGCAATTTATCTATTTTATTCATGTTTGTATTTATTCTTGTATGGTGTGGAGGAGTAGCTTAAGTTAAACTTCGTCTAACTAAAAAGACATTTATTATTATTATTCTCATTATTATTATTTTCTTTCCCATGGCGCGTCGGTTATGTAATACTCGTGGTGTTTTACTTTAAGCGCCTTCTAAAGTACATAATTTCCGGCAGTGTCGGTTGGGTAAGGCAATATTACCGCCTCCTGTTGGCGTTTATACGTTAAAAAGCTACCCTTGTTAAATAGGAAGAAGGATATCAAGTCTACATTTGTAGCGGCAGTAATTGTTTACGTTAGTTCTGATTGAGTTCTTTATGTGACCATCTTGGTTGACCAGGCTGGTGTAAGTCCGACCCACGCTGAATGTAATAAATCTTAATTATCTTCTTTTACTTCCATTTCCGGCTCAGCGGTAGTGGAAGCTGCGAACTTATGCTTCTAATTGCCCTTTTTCTCAAAGCTGTAGTCTCGGTTTTATTAAAGTTGGGCTAATCGAGTTTTAAATAACTGTCTCTTTTTAGCAATATTTCAAGCAGACTAATATAGCGTACATTTCAGCAGCTTGAAGAACATTGTAATTTTTTACTTCACACGCTACTGGTTAGGAAGTGTGCTAAAAATTTCGAAAATGTGGCTTCTTGAATGTTATATCACAGTATCTGCGGACTAGTAGAATCACTCTGAGTAAGATTTGTCAGACGAGTGGATTTTACGCAAACGCATCGCGGCACAGGTGTAGTACAAGGAGCATCCATATCACTTGAGCTGTTGCCGTGCTTGCTTCAGCCAGAACAACAGCGGAACAGGATCGGACTGAGTACTCAGCGATGTTCACTACCCGGCACTTTTCCAAAAAGGCGGTACCTTTCATGCTGTTAGGCTCTATAATTAGACTAATCCAATTTATCGCAGTAGTACTATAGTACTTTTCAGGAGACTTGTAAAGAAACAGCTGATGGGACAGTACGAAGGCACTGTGATGTAAACGGTTTAAACTATGCATCTGTTGAATCACTTTTCTTTTTCTGTTCAATATTACTCTTTTGTTTGCACAAAATACTGCCGTGTCCGACTACTGAAACCACTTGTTTTTTCCACTTCGCCTACCTACTTTTTTTTTCTTCTTATTTTTTTGCTTATGCATCGAGTTCAGCTTTGCTATCTTTTTTCTCAGTGCACGAGTAGCTGTTTTGCTGAACTTCGCCGCACTGATGTGTATTATTATATTAAAAAGCTACGAGGCCCTCTGTTTCTATACTTCGGCAATTACTGCTCGGATGCTAATAAAATTTTGACACAAAGATAGTGTTGTGACAGTGATTTTATCAATGGTGATGCAGAAGCGGTTGCGTAGTGGTAGACGTCGTGGATCGCCGTGCGCTGCGCGGGTTCGAATTCCGCCCAAGAGAATTTTTCTCTTATCTATGGATGTTGTGGTTAACAGTAGGTGGTAGACGGTCTCTCACTGTCGATCGCGGAGGTACCACTCGGCGGATCTCTAAGGTGGAGCTAGAATGTGTGCATGTTGCACACGAGTTCCCTCGCAAGAGTCCGTGTGGCATACCCACCCCCCCCCCCTTTAACCTGTATCTCCTAAGCCCCACGGCACCCATGGGTGTTTAGGCCTTAGGTCTTCGTGGTGGTTGGAGTATAGAGAAAGTGACAAGCAAAAATGGAAGTTTTGAGAACATCAACAAAATTAATGCTTTGAATGTTTTCTGACTTGTTGATTATTTTTGACGTAGTACAAACATGCAAACATTTGTTATTTAACGTTTTTCCACTTTTTGGTTATTTTGGGTTAGTAGAAACTTAGGTTGTTTGACAATTCTGAAACTTCTTCTGTGGTCGCATATATCGCCACCAACGCTTAGAATTTTTATGTAGCTAAAATGTCTCTGTCAATGAGCCGAATTTGATCATATTGTCAATATTTGGTTCCACTTTTGTCTTTTCAGTTCTCAAGATTTTTGAAAAATGAAATTTGGTCGTTACGCAAAATCGTGTAACAAACAACAAAGCTATTTTTAATAGATCCGATACCCCGTCGGGGCTACTGGTCTTCACTGGACATCGACACGAGTATAGCATCCAAAACCTCTATAAAATATTTAATCAAAACTGAAAAAAAGAAATACTCGTTTTTATTGTTTCATATTTATATAGGATTACATACTTATTTGTCTGCACCGACTTTTTGCGGTCATCTTTTCGATTCAGAGTTGCTATACCTAAATAAAAGTGCATTTATACGGGCAATAGTGGTCCACTGTGCATGAACAAAATACCAAGCAATTTACGGCAACGGCAACAATTTGCCTCAATTTGCCAAAAATGTTTTGCAACAACAATATTGAGCGATATGGAGCAAGTTCAAGGAATTGACCAATACATTCATATACGACCAATTTAGTTGAAAACCCATCGCTCGCTATAAGCCAAGTCTCTTGAAGCGGCGGCTTGTAGCGCTTTTATTATATTGAGTCGAAAGCAACAAAAATAATTCCATGGCAAACTGCTTATTTGTAATTTTGTCATTAAAATAGAATACTTAACTCTGATTGTGTTTCTGTCTCTAGTCTTGAATCCTCTTCATCTGCGCCTTTTAAGAAGATCATACTTTTGAAGCCAACCAATTGCTATCTTGAACAGCGCCACTGCTGCTTTTTTGCTTCTTTTCTAATTTCCTTACTGTTGAAGTATGTGCCTATACTTAAATTTTTTTTTACTGCTTCGTCATGAGATATTTCGAACTGCAGACGTATAGAAGTCCATTCATCGTCTTTAAGCAAGCGATTTTGAAATCAGGACTCTTGTTATCCCACAAACAAGCACGCAAGTGAACTGCATCATATAATTAATAATTTTTTCATTTTTCTACGAAGACGATGACGCTTGTTTAATCAACCATGTGCAGTCACACACAACACAATGTCCAACAGACAGAGTGCTGGCGCCGCTGTATTCTGCCCACGCTCTCGCTCTCCCTACGGAAGCGAGACGTAGTACCGCACAATAAATACGTGCAAGTGAGATAGAAAAAAGAAATTGGCTTAAATTTCCATGTCCAGCGGATATTTGGCAATTCGTGCCGGCGACATTGAGCAATATGGAATATACGGAGCAATTAACAAACAATGTTGCCGAAACAATTTCCGCAATTTATTGAAATTGTTACAGATTGCTCCGTTGATGTCTCTACATTGATCCATATGTGTTGCCGAGCAATAATTGCTCAAAAAATTGCCCGTTTAAGTGCACCTTATGTTACCAAACTGGAACTAAGTGATACGTATTTATTTGTGATAGCTAGTCGATCGTGTTACTAAATTATTCCTTATTTCCAACAAACAATTTCTGACTATACAGAGAACTCCAAATATCACTGACATCGTAATGAGTACGGGAGAGGAGCATGCAATACATATGTTAGAAAGAGATAGGAGCACCACGTTGCCTGGCAACCTGAGTGACGAGGCCACGGACGCAGCTGCGGTTTCCATCCGTACAAGATAACGATGTTGCCTTCTCTAATGCTAATGCTATATGTGACCGTTCAGGACTATCAGCAATTCATTGAACTTAACACTATGCTAATAGTTCCATCACATGGTAATAAGTAAGTAACGTAAGAACATAGTTACGTTTAAGGTGTGGAGACTTGGTTCACCTCAAATGCCGCTATTGTTTGGAATAAGAGATTTGGGAGGAGTCTCAGAAAACGCGTTCCAGTCCGCCGCGGGAATGTGCCTACTATAATTTAGCCGGCGCAGAGGTAGACGCATTTCATGTACTGTGGACTGTCAATTGTGACACATCCAGATCACTCTCTGCTAAACGATCCGTATCTCAGAAAACGTACTAAAGCCCGCCGCGAGCCTGAGACTACTATAATTTAGCAGGCGGAGAGGTAGACGCATTTCATGTACCGTGGGCTGTCAATTGTGACACTCTCTGCTAAAACCGACTTCATCCATCTGGAGCAGAGGCACCATGATAAAGTTACTGTACAGTGACAAATAAATACTTTGACTGCACAGATATTTGGGCGTAAAATACAGTAAAACTAAAAGTGGTTGCCTCATGAGCGCTCCGAGAATTTCAGAAACTGAGAAATCCCAATTTCAATATTATTCAACCCAATCCGGATGTTGTCTGTTTCAATTAGTTTGCGCATTCTGACCTGAGGGTGATTTCCTCATCCAAATACCTAAAGAGCTTACCTTTGGTTGTTTGAGATCAACCCCAGTTTCTATATTTCAGTTGAGATGGCCTCAGCCTGTAAGTGCCCTTCAAAAACCATTTTATGTCTGCATCGTTAGTAACATGACTGATAGCTCAAACAATTATATCTTGATCTGTTATCACACTGTAAGGTAAGGAATTTCAAAGTAGAAAACCAGACATGTATTTCTTCCCGACAAAGGTCCTACCGTAATCTATGTAAGACCACAATACGTGATGGATTATTGATGCTGATTGGAATGACAACCTTCCAGTTACGATAACTATGGTAAGCTTCAGAATTAGTGGGAGCGGCGTCCTGGATCCCTCCATCAGATCCTTTCTTTACTTCTAGAAGTGAAATTTCAGAAACACCGAATACTTAAACCAAAATCAAGACGGTGACAGGTGTAGCTCCCACTCCGTTTTCACGTACCACTGACGCAAAAGCTCATCTGTACCAGTATTACTCCTAGATTTTATATTTGACGCGAGGGCAGTAAGATTTCTCTCTTTACACAACTGGCATAGTTTTCCCGCAATCTGGTCCAGACTTGGAAACTAGAGGCTCTTTATTCTATCGATGTAGGATGTGGTATAATATGCGACAGCCCATCAATTCGGTAGCAAAGCATTCACCACAGAAGAAAACTACCAGTGGTTCTTGATGATTAGCATGCGGGATCTTCTTCGCGGCTGACCAAAAGCTATGAGACTTTTCCCTGGTCAACGAATGTCCCAGTCCGAGAAATTATACAACTAAAAATTGGATAATTCAATACGTCTGACCGCATCTGCCAGTTTTTATGAGCCCCAGTTATATTATCTTAGTGGCATAGTGGCGTTAAAGTTCCATTGAGAATTTTCCAAGGCAAGAAATTTCACTCGTTAGTGGATAGTCGGCTGAAATGAAAGACAAGCTGACACCAAGATCTCGATGTTCACCTCAAAGTTTCGGACCCTGGGTGGTTGCTTTCCATTATTGCCCTTACTAGTTTTAGTAATATCTGCATCGTTCGCTCAAGTAAAGTTACTTTCTTCCTGTCACAATTTAATACTAAGCCTGAAAGTGCTCAATTTTTTCTTAAGGTATTCCAGAAATGGTTGTATCAACTTTGTGAACACATGAGTGGCACATTTTACCCTAAATGGTACAGCATTGTTTTGGAAGAGCTGTCCCTTGAACATGAATCTGAAACAGATGCTATGACTCTCCCTGACGTATCGCAAAATCTGCATATTCCAAATCCAGATTCGTTAAGGAAGTATCTCTACGGAGAAGTCTGATCCCAGTTCAATAGCCTAGAACTTGAGTGTACTATCCCTATCCCTTCACGTAAGGAATGGAACGTGATGACCCATCAGACTTGGGGGCAAGAAACAGTTGGATAGGTTCTGGTTTTTAGTTAGCTCAACTTTTTTACTGATAGCTTCGCAGCTAATTGAAAGACTGTCGAAAGTCGGTAGTTCATCGATAGACTAATGAGATTTAGCTATGGCAAAGTGCTGAACCAGTCGCCAGATGAATGACAAGTGAACACTTGAGTCCAACTCATCACTTAAGCGCAACTCCTACAGCTCTGTCATTGATGATGAATACGCGTCATTGTCCCTGCTGATCTACATATCTCATCTACATCAAAAATGGGTGATATCTGATGTTGTCTGACCTTTTATCCTTCAGTTGCTGCTCATGTTTATCTGATTTATTTAGAATTGACTTACTTGGTCAGACATATACCGAAGAACGAGATATTGATGTAAGCCTCTGTCAGAGTACTCCTGAGTTGTTTGATTTAATGTGAATATCTACCAGCATGCGCTCCTCTCCCAGTATTGCCACTTGCAGTTAATGCACATGTTGTTGTACACAGGCCAAGCACGCATCCCTGTGTGCGATAATTTCTATTATAGCTTCCGCTACCTCACCTGGTTCATTTTAGGTGGCTAGAATAGAACAGAATTTATTAATCTCTCGTAATCAACAAGACCTGCCCTCGGAATGTCAGCCTTGGAACAACGCGCGAACATTAATTGTACTAAGATCGTCACATCATCGTGGTGATGCGTCATCTATTGAAACAGACTACATGGTCTTTAAGACAAAACAATCCAGAGCGCTCTGCTGTTCGAGTGCCACTCATGCAAAATGTAACGGTAATCGGGCATAATGATATTTAACCTCCGTTATTGCCGAACATTAGAAGTTTGGTGGTTTTCTAACCGGTCAAGTTCATACGTACAGTCCTGTTCCATAGTTATTACCAACCAGGTGGAATCTGCCATCACAAGCAAAATGTAACTCTAACCTCCCATAAGATACCTAATCTCTATCTGGTAATAAAGAAAAAATATATCTTAACGACTTACTAACCTGCCATGTTCAAACTTACGGTCCTGTTCCATGGTTATCACAAACCAGATGAAATTTGCTATCACAAGCAAATGAGAAGAGATTGTTGACCGTACCTTGTTGCTACGTTGTCCCAGACGCTTCCAGAGTTGTTATTTTTGTAACGGAGTTCAGTATTGAGTCATTATCCCAAACATCTTTATTCGTCCTTGATGTGGAGCTGACTATCACAAGGTATGTCCATGTTGCTATCCCAAGCAACCGAGTCTAATGCTTCCACGTTATCCCAAACACCTTCGTTCGTCCTTGGTGTGACGCTGACTATCCCAAGCCAGGTCCACGTTGCTATCCCAAGTAGCCGAGTCTAATGTTTCAGCATTATCCCATACATCTTTATTCGTCCTAAGTAAGGAATTGGCTATCACAAGCTAGGTCCAGGTTGCTATCCCAAGCAACAGTGTTAGAACGTTATCCCAAACGTCATGTTAGGTACAGTCTGCAGCGTCAGTGAGGCATCCATACTAATATTCATTTAACTTGCACCTAAAACAGATCGGCTTATCGACAGTTACCTGATGGTGACGCCCCTTCATAAAAATAGCCCTGCACGCCAATTTTGCTCCTCAGCGAAAGAATCCTGAGGCGACCGTCGGTCGGTATCTCGTTCGACAATGCACATCTAACGGCCGACCTTCTGTCCTGTTCTCTAATTCTTAATGTTTAGCGGATCCTCGATACTCCTGAGAAGGTTGAAAAGATGCGCGGCGGTTGATGTCTTGATGGTTTGACACGAGAGTAAGGAATTAATGTTTATTGGTGGCCAGAGGGGAGGAAGGTTGGGGGAACGGGCGCGGTGCCGCCTTCTTTCGCTGCGTGCGCGCTTTGAAATCGTGGGGTTAATTACAACTAACGAGGGTACTACGATATGTATTCTAAATATTTACTTCGACGAGGACGGAACCTAAAAGTATGTTTTACATAAATTTACTAACAGAAAAAAAAACAGCCTCCAACGATTTAGTTCCAATTGTCATGTTTGATGGAAAGCTCCATAGGTTAAAGTTGTTAATCCATAAGAAATGACGAATATACATTTTTTCTATTCCAAAAGTCTCCAATAGTCTTAGTAATAGTATGTCGAAAAAATATAACAAGACGAACTTGTTTCTGTTTGATCCGCATTCCAATCTGCATCGATTTAAGTACCAAGTACTTGTCTTTTTTTGATTAGGTTAGGTCGTCATAGGTATGGAGAAAAACGATGCGACTTCAAAATGTTTGGAAACAAGTTATTTAGTCAACAAAAAAAAACTATGCGAAAGAGGTGCATATTTATGATTACTTGCACATTCAACATTATTTCTATAATAACTATCAACCACTTTATGCTTATATTCACCTTCCTCGACATACATATGTCGGCGTGAAACGCTGAAATCCGTCATTCCCTGAAATGTCTAGTCGGTCCTCGTATTGCCGGCAAATACCATAACAGTGATTATTACAACGTTTGACTAAGCATTTCAGTCAGTCCGTGTAGTGACTGAACGATGTCAGTTGAACACCGTAACAACCACATTAGCTTCGTTATTGCATTCGCCTATTTCAGTCAAACGCTGTAATCGATACAGTGTTGCCCCAATGAAGTACATAATATAACAAAGTACTACATTATCAATAATATTAAAAGCATCATAACCAAGCATGCGTTAATCTAAAAGAAAAGAAGAACAGATTAAAGCATTGTCTTTATTATTACACTATTGTGGACATTAATCATTAGTGTGTTGAATCAAGAAGGAATATCCTGAAACTATCGAAATAAATATAAAACAATACACATTAACAAAAACAAAATGCAGATCTGCGAGTAGTGACAAGCGAATAAAAGTTACATAGAATTATCTTATATCTTATATTATTTCAGACATTATTGTTTTATTTCATTTCTTTTTCCAGAGTTATGCATATTCACAATACCGCAGCAAGACTGATGGCGAAACGTGCGTCGAGGACTTGTACTGTTGATATAAATAACTCCAGCGTGGACGAATTATATATTTTTTTAATCTAGTATTTATATACGAAATCCGGCAATTATGGATGCTGCTGTTGAGCAAGCCTATAATTTAGGTTATGTTCACAAAATTATAAAAATTGACTTACCTCATTTAACTCATTTGTATTCCATGGTTTGTTCTTATTCACTTTGTCATAGTATTTACTTAGTTTCTTGTAAAATAATTCTGAATCTTTACAGACACAGAAAAGACGATGTGTGTACTCAAGCAAATGAACACAAAACTGGTACAATGAATGACTGAATCAGGAAAATGCAGTATTGAAGTTAATGTGGTTGTTATGGTGTTTGACTATAATTGCTCAGTTATTACAGGGAATGACTGAAGTGGTTAGTCAAACGTTGTAATAATTAAACTGTTACGGTGTTTGCCGACAATACGGAGACTGACTAGGCATTTCAGAGAATGACGAATTTCAGCGTTTGACGCCGAAACATACACCAGGATCACCATGTACTTCACTACCATCAGTCTGTCTATTACCTATGTGACCGCTAAAATGTTTAGCTCATATCTACTATCCGATTCTGGTGAAGTCTTTACAAGAAGTAAATATTATGGGCAATGTTGTTCCGAGGATTTTTTGTGTCGTAATAGATTTCCTTCCTAATGTGATTTACAGCCCTTGTGCATAAATGTCTCCAAAGAAAATTGTAATAGTAATTGTAATAATAATACAGGGAACTGCAATAGATTATCAAACCATATTTTGATGTATTTTTTTAAAACAACACAAAAGATGTCCCTACATTGATTATACTTAATTTATAGGTGCATGCCTGCCCACGATTATAGTCGTATTGACAGTATACCTATTGACTAATCAACGAAGGGATAGAGTGGCACGTAACCAGTCAAGTTGAGATTGTGCACTATGCATATGTGGTTGACTGACACATTTTTACGCACTTACGGTTTTAAATATTTAATAATGATTGTGGTTACCTATTAAATTCTAATCAAATGTTGAATTGTTGGAGTTTGTATTATACCACTGGAGTGTTCGATAATCTAACGTCTGTGTGATTGAACAAAAAACTCCTATTTGACTGCAGTTAATCTGTTCTCACTCTGTTCTCCCAGTTTTTCTCAGGCATACTTTCATAAAATCCAATTCCACGATCCTTATCCTGTCTCGTACAATTTTAGCTAAAGGTCACGTTTCCGCTCCATAAAGCACAATATTTTCATCTATAATGTGAAAACGTATTTCCTTTGTATCCTTGGTGATACTTTCACTCCACAATTACCCAAGGAGAGGGTTGTCTACTCATCATTGCAATTTTCGCGATTATGTCACTTCCACAGCTACCGTCTTCAGTTATAAATTGAAGCTGACTATTTGAATTTATAAATAGTAATGATAAATATGGCGAATTTTAGGTTATAGCTCTTCTATCACTTGACCCTTAACAAAAAAAATGAACATCAAAAATATATGAATCCAATAAACTGTGTAAATCGCAGTACGATACCAGATAGCAGTATCATATAAATATTACATAAATTTACCTATGATGTGCTTTTAAAAGCACCTGAATAGTTTATGTTTATAATTTAAAGAAATAAGGTGTGACGATTGTCTTTGAATTTGATGTTCAAGAATGATTTCCTTAACCTGTTTTATGAACTCGTTGAGAAGCTCCGCGGGCGCGGTGGAGGAATGATGACTTGTGAAAAGACATGGATAACGTATTCACAAAACTAGTATTTCTTGAGAGCGTACACCCACGAAATATTAGCTGTCGTTTAAAAATTGAACAAATGATGTGGTTAGAGCTTTGTGCACAAAACATAGTAAGTGAAATATAAATAATTTTGTTACATTTAACCAATTTATTTGTCCAAAATTCGAGCTAATGTAAACATATCTTCGTAGGTTAAAAATCAATCTGTAACATGAATTTTGTGTTTGACGAATACAGAATTTAAAGATGGATCATATACTACGTCGCAGTAAGTGATTTTTGAAATTATCTTAGTTTCGTATAGAATCTTTTTGGTACTAAAATCATGTATTTGCCTGTTAATATATAACTGACGTAGGACAGCAAAGTATCTTTTAAGTAATACGACTTACGTGAGGGATAAAATTAAGGTTCTTGACAAACAATACCCCTACATGTCGTTCTGATTCCTGAAGTCAGTTATGTCACCACGTGTGTTCCATCGATCAATATGCTGTTTTTTTGGAAATCCATTCCCAATCTCGCCCGTTCTTACTCGTCTTTAGGTTTTTGAACATATGAGTCATGTCCTCTATGATATTTGCAAACAAGGTCATCCACGAAAAGTAAGTGTAAAGAGGCTTTATCGATATTTATCCCAACTTCTTCTAGGGCTTGTTCATTATAGATTTTGAAAACGAAAGGGAAATAGCTGCATCCTTGCTTCAAGCTCTGAGATAGGTTTTTTGGCTTGTCGTCCTAATATTCCCTATTTTGACTCTAGTTTTATTGCAGTATATCTATCTAACTATGGTTATCTACGTTTCCTGAATAATTGACGAATTTATGAAACTTGATTGTCACACCTGATGTATTAGTATTATTTAATACTTAGTTTCTTCTGAAGGTTGACTAATATAATCCGAAACATGGACGAATATACACTAGTTGGCACTTTTTTAAGTAGATAGTTAAATAGTCAATATTTGTTCTACTAGACCAAAAGCATTAATACTATATTTTTTTGGACCCAAAAGACGGCAAAATTTAAAAAATGCATTATTCTTAGACAGGCGAAAAAGTTGTAAACAGCAGATGACATCAGCATAACCTCCCAAACTTTTAAACATATCAACAAGACTTCTATTAGTTTACATAAAAAATACATTATTATTGTATCGCCCGAGAATGTAAAAACACATCGCGCAGAATGCTCAGGAAAATAAATATGTGCAACACTGTATATTACTTGGAGCATATCTTATATTCGGGGCATATTTTACACTTTACTATGCAAATCTTATCGTCTCGCTTAAGTTAACATTATGTGACAAATGGTATAATGGACAATATCACTATGGTGGTGACGGACATGCTGGTAAACTTACAAAACCACCCCTGTCTGGGAATGCCTTCTGATATAATGCCAAAGATAAAATGTTATGCTAAACCCTACTCAGTGACATTTCCACACAGGAATGAGTGGGAACAGCAAGTTTACCTGATACAGAAAGATATCTGTGCATACACAGATGGCTCTAAGACGGAGATAGTGTTGGAGCTGCTTTCCTCGTGCTGAAGCAAATGATTAAAAAATCTGTTAGCCTAGGAACCTGGGCATCGATCTTCCAGGCAGAGCTATATGCAGGATGCAGGATGATCGCAGAACGACAACTAAGACACAGAACTATAATTATTTTTTCATATATTCACATTTAAAACACTTGACTCCACCTACTCGACATCGAAATTAGTGTAGAATTGCAAAGACGCTCTCGGTGACATAGGGGAGCGAAATATGGATACCAGGACACACAGGTCTAGAGGGAAACGAGACAGCTGACACTCTAGCAAAGAGTGGAGCTAGCACACGCTTCATACAGCCTGAGCCAGCGATTGGGATCGCATGCTAAGGCAACTATACCAATCTTGATAGGTAACAGACTCTTTGCTACGGCTGAACAAGGATAGCCTTAAAGCTCCAGTAGGACTGTACACTGGTTATTGCAAATTGCGTCACCACATGAGCAGGCTGGGAATGGCGGAAGACGCTGAGTGAAGACTGTGCATGGAGGGAAATGAAACGGTCAGGCATGTATTGTGTAGATTCCCTGCAGTTGCCAGAATCAGGTACAACATACTTCGAGACGTAGTACTCCAAGCAGAAGATCTGTAGGATATTTCTCCAAATAAGCTAATCGACTTCCTCAGGAGGTCGGAGCTACTGGGAGAAAATATAAATAGGTGTGAGCCACAATAGACCAAAGAGTCGCAGTGGGGGATCGTTGATTCACTCACAAGAAACCTAACCTAACCTACGGCATCGTCTGCGCACGTTTCCCTGGTACGTGTATAAGAAGAAATACAATATAAGATAAAATTATTCAGAGGTTATGAAGCATGAGCTAAGTCTTGAATGACTTCTGAACAGAAAGATATTGTAAGTGCATTACTTATTCTTTGTACTAATGTCTTATTATATACATTATATCAGATGCACTGTACTGAGTAGAGCCGAAATCTCGAATGAAGGCAAAACAATTACGAACCGTCGATTTGTCAATTTTTGTTAAATTTGTGCTTTCGGCTTTTACGAATCCAACGTCCATGATTTTTTTCAATAAAACGAGAAGACGACAACTTTTCCGTTGGGTAGGAGTATTTTAAAGGCACTCATAGTCTACGAGTGACATACGGATGATGTTCCTGTGCTTACAATTTGTATGACGTCACATCATGTCCGATAGTATTTTCACGGTTTCATATTAAAAATGAAAACATGCTTTTTTTTAAATTGAACATATATCCATCTTACGATTGTAAAAACTGACATCGATATATTTCGTTTTCTTGAGGCAAATACAGTAAGAAATACTCATTTATTCTATAAAATTAGAAATGAGTTGAGTAGCCTATTATCGAGAACTTTACTCGCTACATTATCAAAGCAGCCTAGCATTATTACAGTCTCTAGCGAAAACACGTGTGTACTATTTCTGCAGCGAACGCTAATAAATACCAAAGAATTACCCATCTGGGAAACGAGAATACGGTGGCCTTCTTCCTTTATGTCGAACATCCATTACTACACTTGAATCCCGCGGGTATCACGTGACTGTCCTGTGAAATTCGCGCGGACAGACTCTAATAAAATCGAATTTTCTTCGGGTCCCGTTAGGTTCCAAACACGACATGCGTTCTTCTGCCGTGTTTTTCTGTCGTTTCGGCGTTCGTCTCCAAGGATAACACGATATACACACATAAAATCAAGTACTTTGTTTTTCCAATAAAATAGACGCTGGCACTGATAGCCGCCTTGGATAAGAGATCTCGATGGAAATTCTTGGAAAAATTGGGGGCATTCATTGTAGGAAGCGGTAGTACGCAAACATCTTCAAGGATCTAATACTGGGTCGGCTGAAGTATCTGCTTAAAATGGTCGATTCTCTTCAACAGGCTTCGAAAATAGAAAATGTTAGTCCAAAATTCAGAGCGGCATACTAACGAAATAAGCATGTCGTCAAGAAGGTTCCACATACAGGGCGTAAAGTTATGGGTGGGTCAACAAAAGTCAGATGCGTAACGATTAAACCCCTATACAGGGTATTTCAGAAACAGGTGCCAATATTTTTAGAGTAAAAGTAAAGGCAAACATAGCAGAAAAAGTTCCTATCAAGATACACGCTGTGATGAAGTTTTACATACAAAATTTAAAAATATATCTACGGAGCGGGTAAACATACATAGGAAATACTTTCTTCACCACTGGCCTTCTCGGAGATAGGAAGTGCGTTTTATAAAATATCATGCAATTTTCCATAAATTTTGTCTCCTAGGGAATTCTTGTCAGATCACTCGTTTTGGAGATATTCGGCATATAAAGAAAGCTATGGCACCTCATTACATTATTTGAATAATATGTGTGTCTTACCCTTAGTCAGTAACATAGGCTTATCATTCATTAAACCTTGCCTGTACGCGCCACTGGTTTTGCCGGCATATTCATTTTTATTTATAGATAAAAAACTTCAAAACAAAAAAAGGCTTGTTTCAAAAATAAATAAATAAAGCTAATAAGAATTAAACACGACAACAATAAACATTAAATTTGGTTATTTCTAAATTTATGAGTACATTGCATTGGGAATAAAACATAATGTTGAATAAATGCTATAACATCCAACCTAAGGGAGAACTGGAAAGTGATTAGGTTCTTCTGGATTTAACACAAGGCCGTGCTCTACGCCACGAAGACTCCGTGACTCTTTGGAAATACCTGGCGTAGAACGAACAGTGTTGGAAGCCTTCAGTATACTTCATCGTCATAGATAATTTCATAAGTACAATAATAAGAATTATACTCAAATTGGTTCCACAATTATGAGTTGTGATTTTCGGCATACAAAAGAATCTAACATGAGTAATATCATGCGAAGTATACCAAGAAAACCAGTAGCCTGCATAGACAGGGTTTAAGGAATAATAAGCTTCTACGCTACTGATTATGGATAGGACACGCATATTATGCAATTAATGTTGTAATGAGGTGCCTTTCTTCATATGTCATATAGTGTTTCCAATATCAAGCTTCATAATAGGGAAGGTTAAACCTTTTCAACGAAGGATTTAACAAAAATTCCTGAAGAAACAATACCATGGAAAATTGAATGAAGTTATATAAAATGTGCGTTTTCTCTGGAAAGTTCAGTGGGATGAAAAATATAGGGGTTCAGGAATCCAAGTTTCTACGTCCCTGGTTTAGCTTTGGCTAGAACACTGTGTGCGTTTATTACTGACGATGCGCTTTCTAAATGTATAAAATCCTAGCTCAGTATCTTTACCCTTTCCGTAGGCATATTTTTTTTAATTTTGTAAATAAAACTTCATCGGTAGGGGAGCATCTTTGGAACCATATTTATGAGCATTTTCTGGTTATTCTTGGTTGTACTTTCTACCCTAAGTTCAGGAGATATTTGCAATTTTGTGAAATTTGGGGCAGCAATTATGTTTCTGGTATAGCCTAAATGGTTGACCTTACCAATGCTTATATCATTTTGTAACGAAGCTTGAACAAATCAACAAGAAAAATTTTGGTTAATTTTTTGCAAAAAATCTTTCTAACGCTCAAATTTGGACGGCGGCCAAAAAAATTGGTCTGTTTTTGATTATGCATTCTCTTGTAGGAACCATACACCCCCTTTAGAACTAGCACTTGAAATTTCATCATGCTATGATAAGTGCCTCATGTCACATTGTTTATTTATTTATTTATTTATTCCCAACAGGTAACACCCAATTACAGAAAAATACAAGAAAAAGTTACATAATTAGCAAAAGCGGTAACGCCAAACACAAAAAGAAAACTTAAAAAAAGGAAAAACAAACTCTCACTGACAAAGGTACCAGTCTCTGTAGCACTTCACAACAAAGTTCTAACTAGCAAAAAATAAGTCACAGGAACTGCAATCAGAATTGAAACATGTACAAATCATACTTACCGGAGATCTAGACAATAAATTAGTATTACCAATAACCGGATAGAAAGTAATTTGAGCACGATTTCCCAACCTAGGCACACGAAAATTAAGCTTACTTAATATGAATGAACAATCAACTTGATTGTGTATGATTTTGTACAAAATATGTAGCGCTGATATGTCACGTCTAAGATGCAATGTCTCTATATCAAAAGTGTTTAATAAAGTAGAATGGTCGAAACCTCTTTCAGGATAATTGCCATAACATTTGTAATGCAAATACTTTAAAGCCTTACGCTGCACATATTCAATACTAACCCTTGAATTGTTGTAGATTGGAGACCAAATTAATGAAGCGTATTCCAGATTACATCTAATAAATGTAAAATATAAAAGCTTTAGAGTTGATATGTTTGAAAACCCTGACCAATTCCTTACAAAAAAGCCTAGCATCTTAAACGCTGAATTCACCATTTGAGTGATGTGATCCTTGAATGTCAGCTTGGCATCGAATACAACACCCAAATCTTTGAACGTTTCTGTTCTTTCGAATAAGTGATCATTGATACTATAATCATAATGTATTACATTTTGCTTCCTACTAAAAGACAGAACTTTACACTTTGATACATTAATCGTAAGAGAGTTTCTGGAACACCAATAATGCACCAAGTTCAAGCTGTTTTGAAGAGAGATACAGTCGTGATAGCTCTGAATAGAAGTATAAATTTTTAAGTCATCAGCATAAAGTAAATGCATACCAGACAATTCCAGCGACAGTTCATTGATAAACAACACAAAAAACAAAGGACCCAAATTGGATCCTTGGGGCCTCCAGATGTTGTTGTATAAGAATTAGATGTAAAACCACCAAACTCAATGCACAGATTTCTATCAAATAAATATGACCTAATTAACTTCAATAAAGATTTAGACAACCCAATCGTTTCAAGCTTAGAAAGAAGCAAGTAATGATCTATCTGATCAAAGGCCTTTTGAATGTCGGTATAAATGACATCCAACTGACCCTGGTCATCTAATACCTCAGAGATAGTTTGAGTCAGGCATGTCAGATTTGTGACTGTTGATCTGCCAGCAATAAATCCGTGCTGGTTAGGAGATAAAGTACATTTCACACAGTTGAAAATGGTATTATAAATAATAACCTCAAAAATCTTACCAAAATTGCAAAGTATCGCAATCTGCCTATGGTTACAATTATTATTTCTATCGCTACTTCTAAAGACAGGACATACCTTGGTCATTTTCCAGATACGAGGGTAAGAGCATGTTAATAATATCATATTGTAGATCATGCAAAGCGGTATTGCCAATACATGAATACAATCCTTTATTAAAAAACTAGGCACACCGTCATAGCCTGAAGTCATTTTATTCTCTAACTTTCTGGAAGCATGAACTATATCCACTTCACTTACAGTGTTCACAGATATATTCATACTATTTATATTTGAAGTCATGAACTCAGAATTAGAAGAATCAGAATTTATAAACACAGTTGAACATTTTTTTGCAAAAGCATCGACTATGCCCTGTGACGAGGTACAAGTGTTTTCATTAAGCGTCATGTTCCCTGGAATTCTAGAGTTTTTCTTTTATGCATTTACAAATGACCAAAAATTAGTGGGATCCTTATTGATCCTATCCTCCGCATTTTTAATGTAAGCTGAATAGGAGACTATAATTTGATTTCTAATCATAGCTCGAAGTTCTTTGAATTTTAAATAACAGTGGCTTGAATGGGTTGCTTTGTACTTATTCCTGAACCTATCCTTTTTTCTTATACTTGAAATAATTTCCTTTGTAAACCAAGGAGGATATGAACGAGGATTCATTTTATATTTAGGAACGTTGTTCTCGAAAATTTCTCTTATGATTGAGTAAAAATAATCACATGCTTCATTTACATCATTCATTTCACGAATTGGAGACCAATTCGCAATTAAAAATGCGCTGTACATATCAATATAATTTGCCTGCCGAAAATTGAATTTTTGATTATCGCCAAACTCAAATCCTTGCATAGTGTCATTAACACAGAATTCGATTATTATAGCAGGATGATGCAAATCCTCTCTAACTAGTGGCAAGTCATTCCTGACCACTGCAACATTGAAATTACCTAAAACTAAGTCTAAAAGTCGGCCGATATGATTTCTAACATCGTTATAATTTATAAGGCTTGAAAAAGAGCAAAACTGGTTTAAACTTTGACATTTATGATCATTTCTGTCTAAATTAAAAGCAGGGGTGTTAAAGTCACCGAGAATTAAAATTTTGCAAGAATCAAAAACACCATTGAATGTTTCCAAGGCATCCAGGTAACACCTCCGTCGTTACAGAAGTTGGGACATAAACCGTGTAGATAACAAGAAGCTTATACTGAAAAACAATTTTAATTGCTACTGTGTCAATGAGAGGAAATGCTGCATTAAGAAAATCAAAATTGATAGCCATGACATGAAAAGTGTTCTTTACAGCTATCAAAGAACCACCACCTGTAGACAGATGTGTGGAGTTTAGATTTCTGTCACACCTGAAGACATTATTATCAGCAGGAAACAGTTCAATATCATTAACCTTGTCCGAAAGCCACGTTTCAGTTAAGCAAATTAAGTCACTCACAATCACAAATGGAGTTGAAGAAAGTATTGATTTTGGAGTTCAACTCCCTTACATTTTGATATCAGCACTTCACTTCATTGTAACTGCTCGCAGTGGAATCATAATTGGGTGAATCTATAAGTTTAAATGTACAATTTTTGGAGTGCCGTTTACATATTTTATTTTCAAATTTCTCTCTCCTTTACTGACACGTTCATCTAGTTGCACTTTCAGTTGTCGGAAACACTCAATTTGTTTTAGTGTTCTATCAAATGAAAGTGATACGTTTTTGAATTTATGAAACTTCTTTATATCACCTGCTTTCCTGATAACGGTAAGAACAATCTCTTCATCACCAACAACTACCTTAACGGGTCTGCATTTGTTCTCTATATATTTCCCCATTCTTGTTACTTTTAGGCTTGAATTTTCAATCGGACAGCCTCCAACAGTTCTTTAGCAACCAACAAGTCAGAATCGGTCCGATCCTGGCTAGAGGAAAATAAAAATTCTTTTTACGTTTGTCACGCTCATTCACTTCTTGTACAACATCCTCAAATGTAAATGGATTTGGCATCGATTGACTGGTCGAGCCCGTTAGACAGTTGATTTTATCTTCCAGACTAGAAATTTTCATGGCAAACTCATCTTCAAGTGACGTAATAAGATTTTTCAGGTCACCAAGTTGACCCATCAGAGTACTACAGTTATTACACAAGAACTTGATTGCTCTTGATTTGTTTCTAGTTATTCTAATTTCATCAGCATTGAGCCCCACACATGTTAGGTGCACTTAGCTACGACAGCCGTCACACGCAATGGAAGAACCCTGTCTGGTAAAACTAGTGGAACAGTTTGGGCACTTAGTACTCATGGCGCAGCTATCACGAAAGATCGCAGAATACGGCAACCTAGAAAACCGAGACTCGGAAAGAATGCAGGGTTATAGCAGATTAATTTTTTTAATTGGCCACCAAATTCCCTGCAGATAATTACGTTTTTAGCTGTATACATTAACTTAGGATATCAACTGAGTAAACTAAATTTTCGATCACTTTATCCACAATTAAGACAACTGTAAACAGATCCACATAACACACGACATATTTCGTTGTTGCCCATCTCATACAATCTATTTTATATCTATAAATAGTTAATTGTGATGCGAAACTACAATTACAAAAATCAACTTTCAAGATTAATTGATCCTATTTGATTCTCATTAGATGCTACAAGACCAGTATTAAATGTTACACAGTTTTTAAGTTCAAGCAGTATATCTACAAGGTAACCTTAAAACCATAATATTTTTATTTACCCCAATAATTTTTAGTCCAGAGATAAGCCGAAATTGTTTTTATGTTACTGCTTGGGAACGGCCGCAATTTTCAACCTAGCGCCGTAAGACTCTAAAGGTTAAGTAGTCTTTAAGTTTCGAGCTGGTCACGATACATCTTGTTCATGAGACAAAAACTCCAACCAAAATGAAATATTACTAGAATGAGGCAACAAAAGCGATAACGTAGTTCATAAAGCTCTAACGAAATTTATTTTGTATACTTAATAAGACAATCCATTTGACCCAACGATCTCCGATATAGCCAGAACTTACGAGACTGGGTCAATATATTTGTGCCCTTTTTAAATTCCCCGCCACTTAACTGGAAGAGTATACTGTTCCTATCAACAAGCATCTGTTATTTGACTTCTGCTAGATTTTAAACACGCTGAGTCATTTAGTTTGTCCTTGTGAGCTATTTATAGCAGACGATCACGTGAATTGTGAAGAAAATGGACGAAAGTGAATTTCGTGTGCTTACCAAGCATCATTTTTTGCGGAAAAAACATTCCCTTGCCAAGGATAAGCTTGATAAATAAAGGGTGTCTCAGAAATATTTTCGTTTTTAGATCAGTCCTCTGGCGGAATACGCATGCTCCGGAGAAACGAGACAGTTGACAAACGTTTGGCAACATTGTTAAATTTTAGTTGCAATGGAGCGTTTTACAGGGCCGCAACGTGCTTTTTGTGTTCGCGAGTTCTATAAAAACAAGGATTCTTATGTGCTTGTACGTCGTTTGTACAGAAATCATTATAACATAGCAAGAATGAGAGATGTCCCAAGCGCAAATTTAATTAAATATTGGGTAAGAAAGTTCGAGAGCACTGGAAACACGTGTATTAGTAAACCTCCTGGACGGCCAAGGTCAGCAAGATCGAACGAAAATATTGAACGTGTGCGCCAGTCCGTTAACGAGGATCCCCGGCAATCATTAAGACTGCGTGGAGCGTCTCTAACTTTGCATAAGTCAACTGTTCATCGCATTATTCGCAAGGATTTGCATTTTCACCCATACAAGATTGTTGTTACACAACAATTAAAACCACAAGATCCCGCTAATCGATTAGAGTTCTGTAGAACAATGAGAGAGCATTTTAACGGTTACAACAACATATGGTTTTCTGATGAATCGAATTTTCACATTAACGGGCATGTTAATAAACAAAACTGCCGATATTGGGCCGAGCAGAACCCGCAAAATCTTCATGAGACGCCATTACACTCGCCTAAAGTTATCGTCTGGGCTGCTATGTCAGGGCAAGGAATCATTGGCGCGTATCTTTTTGAAGACAATCGTGGCCAAGCTCAAACTGTAACATCTGAGCGCTACTGCCACATGATTAGGACTTTTTTAACTCCAGCTATACAGAACCATGGTGGCTACAATAGAAACACGTTTTTCCAGCAAGATGGAGCGACTTCTCATGTCACGAATGAATCCTTGGATGCTCTTCATCAGTTATTCCCAGAGAGGGTCATCAGTCGCAGAGGAGACATTAACTGGCCACCGAGAAGTCCCGATTTGACACCAGCAGATTTTTTCTTATGGGGATACCTGAAGAGTAAGGTATACACCCCACCGCCACAAGATTTGAGAGAGTTGAAGCAAAAAATAACAGATGAAATAAACGCCATTCCTCGAGCAATGCTTCGGAGAGTGATCGAAAACTTCAGTTCGAGATTAAGAGAGTGTGAAAACATGAACGGTGCTCATTTATCCGATACTCTTTTCCATAAATAAAATTAATGTTTAGGCTTTCGTTTGGTAATACATTTATCTTTGTAAAAATATTCTAAGTATTTTTATTTATGGCATAAAATAAGAAAATATTTATGAGACACCCTTTATTATGAAATATTATGGGGACTCTTCAACATCAATGTTAATCCTAAAAAAGTCGTTTACTGAATTTCCTTGCGGCCGTACAAGCACGAGAGATGTCGAACATTCTGAACCCACAGTTGAGGTCGCTAAACCCAATACCATTTAAAAAATTCACGATTTGGATGGTGTTGGCCGATCGAAGATTGGAAGTGAGGGAAATTGTGGAAGCCAAACATATCACGTGGCTGAGTGATCACTTCGGTCATTTGACCAAGAAAAAATTGCCCTTCCACCAAGGCAATGCAAGGCTGCATGGCGTTATTGCATTAATTGGGCTATGAATTTCTCCCTCATCCGCCTTATTCTCCGGATTTAGCTTCAAGTGACTATTTCTTGTTTCCAAACCTAAAGAAATTCCTCGGCGGATAGAGATTTCACTGCAACGATGGAATCGTTTGACAAACCAATATCTAGTTTAAGGACCACGACAATTTTTATTTTTTGGAAGGTATAAAAATATTGGAGAATCATCGGACGAATGTATACAGCTCGAAGGAGAGTATATTGAAAAATGAAATGATTTTTTGTCAAAGAAAAAGTGTTTAACGCAAAAAGTCACGGGCTTATTGACCTGGCCTTGTACAGAGAAGCGCAAATGCTTTGGCTAAGAAGAGACCGCCGTATTAATTTTTCATTATACATATTGACTTAACTTGTCATTGATTTGTAACTTCAGAAGACTGCCATTTTCTTCAAAATGACTTGGAAGTTATCAATTCATGGTGTTCCAAAAACCTCCTCACACTAAATGTGTCAAAATGTATGGTAGTAACATATTGCAGAAAACGAAATGTTATGCTTTATGATGACTACAGTATTAATCAGGTAAGGTTAGAAAGGAGCAATAGTTATAAGGACCTTGGTGATACATTTGATGTCAAGTTCACTTTCAATGATCATATAAATAGCATTATATCGTCTGCTTTCCAAATGCTAGGGTACTGTGTTAGAAACTGGTCAGGTTTCTCGAAAGTTGGAACACTCAAGCTTCTATATCTAGCATACGTCTTAAGCAAGCTTGAATATGCATCGCTTATATGGGCATTTGTTTATCAAAACTCTATTAGCAGATTGGATTCAACGAAGAGCAGTAAAGTTTATGTTCTTCAAGTGCAATGGTTTCTATCCACAAAGAGGCTTCGACCATAATGTATTGCTCAAAACTTTTGATATCAAACCCCTTGAAGTACGCCGAAATATTTCCGTTCTGTCTTTTTTGTCCAATTTACTCCACAATAAGGTTTACTGTCCATATATTTTAAATAAGATATGTTTTAATGTCCCTCGCTTAGGTAACCGTTATTATGCTACATTTTACTATGATTTCTGCCATACCAATGTCTTGTCCGTGCATAGGACGTGTACAATATTCAATAGTATCAGTAACTGCGAAATATATAATGTCACTAAATCTCGCGTTGTCGAACATTACTTTGAAGAACTTCTAAGGTAGGATATTATGGTTGATTATTTCTTATCTATATAGTATTATTCTTATCTATGTATCTCTTTACTGTGCTTAATTGATATTTATTGATATTTCCTGTAATTGGGTGTATCTGCCTGTTGGAAATAAACAGTATTATTATTATTATTATTATTATTATTATTATTATTATTATTATTATTTTTATCAGACGCTTTTGGTGTACGTTGTTTTGGGTGTGGGTGAGAAATGTTTGAGGGGTGATGAATTTGTAGAGCAGGATGACAAAAAATATCTATCATTAGTTCTATGAAAAGACGCATAGATGCAAAAAATGGGAAGATTTTAACCCCCTTTGGCATATTTCGATGATACCGTAACCTCATAGATGTCAAACAGATACCTTTATCTGCAACTGGCCGGAAAAGTGTACTTTATGAATGGGTTTTCTGAGCGTTTGATCTCATTTTTCATACCACGGATTCTTTTGTGCGCTATGGTGGAGAAGTAGGTTTTAACGCCCGGTATGGATAAATTAACCTAACAATGTAGAGACCACAGGAACTGTCCGAATTTATTGGTTGTCATGCAAAAACTATTACTTTTTGACCTTGCCTTAGGGCAGTGAAGTAACTTAGCCTCATCTGTGTTGAATTTGACATGTATTCATGAACCTCGAAGCTGTTAGTAGTTATATGTTGCTAAGCACCGGCTTCAATATCCGCCACCGGATGGTACAGTACGGTTGTATTGTTTTATTTAAAGTTCTTCAGTTAGCTATAGGCGGTAGTAGTTGCGTTTATGTCACTTAGTGTAATAGACCCTGCAGCGCTACGCACCTTCCCAAGTAGCACAGGACGTTGGTTGAACATTGTTATTATATTGGATCAGTATGCATACCATATATTTTCAGTACCATTTCAATCAAACATCAATATCTGCCCCATGATAGCTAAGCTTTGCGTATTTAAACACAATATTACAGTTACATGTTGGCACAATACTGTATTGGTAGCAGAAGTACAAGATTGCTAAAACATATATAGGTCAAATATTGTTTCTTCCTATACCAATGGTATTGTCGACTAATTGGCCAAATATGTTATTTTACGTTATGGATTGCAGAGTATTCGCATAGTACAGGGTGGTCCATAAGTCCTTTGAAATTTCAAATTTGAATAAAATTTAACGGGTGAGCGTGAGCGGCGCGGGCGAAGTGGGGGCAGTATCTTCAGTGTCTGGGAATTCAGTCGCCATGGAGTGTTTCACTGGAGCGGATCGTGCTTTTTGTGTGCGCGCGTTTTATCAAAATAATGATTCGGCAACCAATGCGCGGCGTAAATATCGAGAATACCACAATTTTACAAAGTGGCCAACAGCTCAAACGATTAAGAACTGGGTTGCTAAGTTCGAAGAGACTGGTTCGATGTTAGATAAACAGCGGTGGGGTCGACCAAGGACAACTCGTATTGAAGAAAACATCAACATTGTGGCACAGTCTGTTCGTCAAAATCCTATCCAGTCTACTCGTAAGCGTTCCAGTGCACTAAACGTACCCAGAACATCTTTACAGCGGATTTTAAGGAAAGATTTACGTCTGCACGCTTACAAAATTCAGTTAGTGCAGGAATTAAAAGATAATGACGCTATTCAGAGACTAAACTTTGCGAATGAAATGTTGAATCGATTTTCTTCGATCAATAATGTGTTGTTCTCGGACGAGGCTCACTTCCATTTAAACGGGCATGTAAATAAACAAAATTGCCGTTATTGGAGCCCCGAAAATACAAGGCGTAAGCATCAGAAGCCCTTACACAGCCCTAAAGTTACAGTTTGGGCTGCTATGTCAGCGCATGGCATCGTAGGCCCTTATTTTTTTGAGGACGACAGAGGTCGCGCATTAACTGTTACTTCGGAGCGGTATGTAGCAATGATAGAAGAGTTTTTGACACCAGCGTGCAGAATTTGCCAGGCTATAATACGCAGACCTGGTTTCAATAGGAAGGAGCAACTGCCCACACCTCCAACACTTATATGCCCGTCGTCTGTCAACTTTTTCCCAGCAAAGTAATTTCTCGAAGAGGAGACATTTCCTGGTCACCACGTAGTCCAGATTTGACCCCAATGGACTTCTTTTTATGGGGCTACCTCAAGAGTAAAGTGTACGACACCACTCCGCGGTCAGTTGATGTCCTGAAAGAAAATATCCGAAGAGAAATGGCAAGCATTAGTGTTGACTTGCCGCGCAGTCATCGACAATTTTAGACGTCGTTTATATGAGTGCCGTGATCGTAATGGATTGCATTTAGACGATGTGATTTTTAAAACATAATTCCCATTCAATAAAGATGATAACAAAATATAATAAATCTTCATAATGTAACTAGTTTGGTTTTATTCCTTTTTTTCCAGCTCAAAGGACTTATGGGCCACCCTGTATTTATTGTAATTACGATCGTAAATAAAATATTACAGATAAATGTTGGCTCAATATAATACATAACACTGATATTGTCAATCAATATTACTATACTTCTGTTTTTTAATCGTTCAGGCCGTGTATTTGTCCTATATTGGGAAGCACAACGTTTTGTTTCTTGTCTTGGCCTATACAGGGTGACAGGTAAATAGGTGTAAAACATTTTAGGAGGTGATAGTACAGCCCCTTTGCTATCGAAATTAGTATATAATACCATACCCTATATTCAAAGGTTGAAAAGTTATTGAAGATTTAAGATTTTTTTAAAAACACTCCATATTTTAGAGTAAAAAAGTCGAGAGAGAAAAAGGTTGGCGATTAAATATTTGTTTTTTGTGGTTTTGGGTTATTATTTCAATAATTAACTATTATAAATTAAAAAAGATTCAAAAATGTTTAACTAAGAAAAACAAATAACGTTTTACAGTAAGTAAGGTGTTTCACAGAAAAATCAGTATACAAAAAAACGTACAAACAATTTAAATAATATCCTTGTTTCATAAGGAATCTAAATTGGTATGATAAGTGCACGAAAACTGTGTGAAACTAAACATAATGTATTGTAATACAAAAATAGGGAGTAAATTTACCAATGGCTTGTCTCCTATTTTCACAACTCTCTGATTGATAAGAAAGTGTTTTTGTGAAAATAATGTAACTGTAAGCTATGGGATAGTTATTATTTTAAACTACGGTTAAGTTACACGATTAGATTATTTACACAGTTGTAATTGTACTACAGAATAATAAAAACTGACTAAAACTTACTACAATTGGTAAGTAAAATACAATAATGAAATGAAGGTAAAATGCATTGCAATTGTTGTTCGAACTGACGCCCGCCGTTTCTTATGCAAGCCCGTAGTCTTTTTCTCATGTTGGTACGCGTGATGCGGCCAGTTAGTTGTCCTCTGATAGTGTCAGCAGCAGCAATAATTCTTTCTTTCAACTGTGCAAGAGTGTCTATGGGCTCAGGGTACACCAGTGACTTCATGTGCCCCCATAAATAATAGTCACACGGTGTTAAATCTGGGCTCCTCGCTGGCCACGGTGTCGGTCCACCTCGACCAAACCAGCGACAAGGATATTTCTCGTCCAGCCACTGTCTAACACCCAGACGGAAATGCGCGGGATATCCATCGTGTTGATAGATCATTTGCATCCTGATATTCAGAGGCAGGTCTTCGAGATACTCCCAGAGTTTTTCTAAAAGTGTTCATAGGATTCGCCATTCAGGTTGTCAGGCAAAACTGGTCCAATTAGATACGTATGAATGATTTCCATCCACACGTTTGCCGAAAATCTTCTTTGATGGGCTTTGCCATGTGGGGATTTGCCTCTCGTGGGGCCAATAATGTAAGTTGTGATAATTTGTTGTCCCCACTCTGTCAAACTTAGACTCCTCGGTTCACAATATTTTAGTTAAATAGTCGTTTTCTTCTTGATCCCGATGAAGCATGTATCGACAAAAATCAATTCTTGCGGGATCTCCTTCTTCTAATACTTGAACCGGTGTATAATGGAAAGGGTAAAGTCTCGCCGAATGCAAAACGAACCAAACTTTCCACTGAGTTAAACCAAGCTGCTTTGCTATAACTCGTGTAGAGGTCGTCGGGTCTCTGCCGTAGCATTCCAATATTGCCTCTCGATCTTCGTCGTCAAACAACCGAGGTCTACCAGCATCATGACGTCTCTCATGAACCTATCCACTTTCCTTGACGCGTTGCGCGTTGGTACACAGAAGCAAATACTCGATGACTCGGTATTCGCCGATTCGGAAAACGGTTTTCGTATTCTCGCCTGGCTTCAACGGAATTTCCATCACTTGAACCATAACAAAACAGAATATCAGCGTATTCTTCATTACGGTAACTCGCCATTATTAAAACTGATCAAAAAAGTAAAAGTTCGTCCTACCGCGTTAAAGGTTGATATTCTACTAACTAAACTAAGCTTTAGTTCCCTTTCCTTGATCCGTCAGCTGTGTCAATTCATAAAACAGGCAGAGCTTGCTTCCGAGGAGCGACGACAGATTCCGAATACTTAAACCCGAATAACGGCACAGGGCACAAAAAATAACAAAAAGGGTCGAACCTTGTGATATGTTATTATACCATTTTAGAAACCTAATGGAACGAGGAAGTTTTTGCAGTTATTTGTACATTTTCTTTATTATGATTTTTTTGAAAAAAAAGACTTCTTAATGTGAAAGTTGAAAATAAAAATGTTCATTTAACATTTAAATGAAAATAAATACGTTTTCAGTAGTGTTTTCATATGTTTTTTAATTTGTGAGAATTATTTATTTAATTAATAACCTGAAACCACCAAAAAAAGAATGTTTAATCACCAACTTTTTTTATCTCAACTATTTTACTCTGTAATCTGGGATGTTTTTAAAAAAAAATTAAATCTTACATAACTATTTAACCTTTCAATATAGGGTATGGTATTATATACTAATTTTGGTAGCAAAGGAGCTGTACTATCACCTACTAAAATGTTTTACACCTATTTACCTGTCACCCTGTATTCTCTCAATATGTTATTTTGCGATATTGATTGTAGAATGTTGGCACAACATTGCAATTGCAATTTGGCCAGATGTTCTCCCTGCCTATATAACATTAATATTGTCGATCAATATTAGTGTTGTGTTGTTTTTTATTATTTAGTGAAAATCCAAGACTTATCCTACATTGAATATCTCTCATCTATTGGGACTATATACGTGTGCTATTGGGTTGAGCTATAATTCGATTTCGTGGGCCGTAAACGCCCACTTAATGCCTTAGGTACATAAATAATTATTATGGCGTATCGGCTACCCCGGCTGGTCTTGACAGCTTTTGTAAAAGTTTTAATAGCTGAGACAGCCACTTCCGAAGAGTTTGACTGAGGTACTTAACACGTAAAGACATCCCAAGCGGTATTTGTCCTCGTATCTTACTTTCTAGTACTTCTTTACGTTCCTGCAGGTGTCATAAACATGGATGTCCGCACTAAGTTTTCTCGAGAGAGGGGCGGCGGATAATTAGGCATCAGCAATATTTTCTTTTGTATATTATGCAACTATATTAGGCCCAAAAAGTCTTTGAATGTTATGAACAAAGCCATTCTGAATATGTTCATTTTAGTGGACAAAAAAGGTGGCTAGAAAGGCCAATCCGTCCATGGCATGGAGATGATTATAGAGCCTTTTTAGCCACTCTCAAAGAGTTTGGCTGAGGTACTCAAAACATAAAGACATTCCAAGAGGTATCTGTCCTCTTATTTCACTTTCTATTACTTCTTTACGTTCTTGCAGGTGTCATAAACATGGATGTTCGCAGGAAGTCTTTTCGAGAGTGGAGTGGCGGACAGCATTTTTTTGTATATTGTGCAACTGTATGAGGCCCAAAAAGTCTTCCAAGAGCGAGGAGAGGAAGCCGAATTTCTTAAAGGGCAAAAACGCCAAATATCATAAACAAAGTCATGCTAAGTATGTTCATTTTGGAGGACAACTGGATTCTCGACCGCGCCGTGACCCCCCTCCTTTGAGTTCCATTCAGAAAAGGTGGCATGAAAGATAAATTCGTCTATAGCCTGTTGTAATGGAACCGCCGTATGTCTTGAGTGCCTACCTTATTGATTACAAATGGACGGCATTTCGCTCAGGCCAGTTAACTGCATGGTCCCGTGTGTGTTGCCGCGATGGATATTGATTCAAGTGATCTCTAACCATAACTAGGACAAGACCGAGCTGAAGATTAATCATGCTGAGCTCGCGGTGTTTGATTAATTCCGCCTGTCTGATATCGCGCTGCTGCTGATACTCCTGGTGTCGGTTTACAGTAACGAACCAGATCTTGATAGCCGAAGCGTCATCATGCGATCCGGGTTTTAATTGGCCATTGGAGAGGAAAATAAATCTTGATCGGATTCTGGACCTGTTTTCTGCGAAATTTCCGTCCTTTATTTTAAATTGTTAAGTCAGATATCCTTGTACCACGGAATCTTCATCATGTATTTCGGGACTTAAAACTCCATACCATAATCCTGCCAACATTTTTGTTGATTCTGAAAATCAATTGTGTATGATGCCTTAAAACTGTTGCTGCGAAACAGAACAAATCATTCCGGGATTCCTTGGATATTCCCTAAACTTTTTCCAACCCCAGTAATTAAATGTAATAATATACACTGCTGATTTCTGAATGAGATATGAGCAAGCAAAAATCAAATCAATAGTCGAATAATGTCTATGAGTAAAATTTGCTTAACAGCACAGTTACATTATATACTTTTTTGTACCCAAGCAGTCGCGCACGCAGAAGCTTAAAGACCAGGGCACCGCGGCTGCTGAGGAGCTATGTTAATCCGATTTTTCAACTGCCTAAGTTTAGTAGATCTGAGGAAAATCTCCTCAGGTAGATTGTTCCACAATCTCGATACTATGTGGAAAAGGAGTGGTCGTATAGACCAGTTATAGTTGTACGAAGTTTAACACACCAAGCAGGTGGGTCTAACTGACAGGCACATCACGCAACGGCATCATGGAGGAGAGCTCTGAGGAGCAAAGTCCGTTGGCGTAGCAGTAGAAGAGAGTTAGATCACCCACAGCCCTTTGGCCCGAAAGGGTCCCGCACCAAGAGTTAGAGAATAGTCGTTGAACAACCCTGATTTAAATAGCATCGAGAGGAGTATTCTTGACTAGGTCTTATCTGGGCCTTGAACAGAGTGCGGAAGTTATGTGGCGAAAATTGTATTCCTTAGCCATAAACAAATAGCCGAGCTTTTCTAAAGTAGGTGTCAGAGAGGAAGTCGCTACTAGTTTTTTCCCCAGCTCACCGGCAGAGACCGGCTTGTCACTATAAATGTAGAATGCATGTAGAATAATGTCATCAGTAAAGCTGTGGATCGGATTGATCGTACAAGAAAGGAAGCCGTTGACATTTAAGAGCCAAGACCGACCTGGGGAACACCCGCGTTGACATTGTGCGATGAAGAGGAGAACCCACTAATTACGACTGGTATCTTGCGGCCAGAGAGGAGGCCACTCATCTGCAAAGCTTCTCTGGAAGGCCTTAGGATGGAAGTTAGCAGAAGAGGGCAGCATTACACACCTGAACGCTTTCGTGACGTCACAAGCAACTACATGAGCTTCACCATAAGACTGGGTTAGCTTACTCCAACATTGCGTGCCGTCAGTTAGGAGGTACCCCGTGGATCGCTGGTGCCAGAAACCATACTCGCTAAACAAGTCGAGACGTTCGAGATATTCTAGGAGCTCCTCACTTATGCATTTCTGCTTTACCTCACCTCTAACAGAGCCCGTGGTTATAAGAGCTTGCCTTTAATCCTTTTTTGGGATGGTTTGAAGCTGAGCAAATTTACAGCTTTCTGAGAAAGTGCTGGATTCATAAGATCTGTATAATACACTTTATAATGGTAAAGAAAAAACAAATGAACTGTCACCTGTAAGACAGATACAATGAAAATATGTTGTTATTGCCAATTGTACTTGAAAAAGGCCATCATGGAATCCTACCAGGTATGTGATTTGAGATGGGATAGTAAGCAGATTGAGAGGACAAGGGAAAGACGGCGTGCAGGTAGGATCGAACTTGCCTTTACTTCGACTCTGAAAGTTGGTTGACAAAGCTGTAGACAATTTGTTGCTATAGATCAATTGGTAGGTCGCCTGTTACAGAATACAGAAATGTGGGTTCTAGCACCCATTTTTCCCACCTCTCAAGTTGTTCTATTCAAAAAAGCCCGATGCCTACGATGCAGCCCTATGGACGCATACCTTTAGGTAACTTTTCAAACCCCCAAGTTTATTCGTCGACCGGCTTAATATACTAAGAACTACACAAGCGCGAAGGTAGGTAAAATAATCCTTTGCCTTCAGTTTTAAAGTATAAATATTAATGCAGATTGACTGATCCTGTTGAGCTGCTACTCATTTCATTCCTACGTTGTGGGCAGACACGTAAAATCCATTAGCGAATCCATGTATGTATGAGTCACTTTCTAATGGGATAATGGAGTGCGAGCACATTCCCGATGTAATATTTGTTTCATATGCAGTACTTTGCGGTTTGTTTTCAATGCAAACGATACTATGATTATGACTCGTATGCTATGATCTAAATCACAGGATGCGTTCTCCAAACATGAGATCATGTAATGAACCTAGCAGACCACATTTTCATAATACCTAACTGTAATCGGTATCCTGCAAATGATATTATAAACGCCTACAATATCGTAAAAAAAATTAGAAATTATGATTCTATCTCATACTCTTGGAACTGACGAACAATGGTCTAGTTCCATTTTAAATTTTGAAAGCTAAATATCTCTATTTTTGCAACCTTAGTAGAAAGTAAAAGCACCATTCATTTACTGAAAGTATGGGTGGTTATTGAACTTCACATTTTTTTGATAATATCCTCGTTCTCCTTATGGCGCAGTTTTCGTAGTCTCTATATTAAATACTGCAGTTCGAATGACCCTACTATTCCTAATTCCTAATCACGTTTGTGCGGGGTGACCCCCATAAAGTGGTCAGACAAAAAATTTAACCAACTATTGAAAGAAAACTCTGTTGCTCCGCACATTCATTCAATTATTATATGTTTTTTTCCAATGTAGATCATATATTAGTGAAAAAAATATAACCCCAAATCTTCATTTCAAGGTTGACAGGTATAGGCTCATTTATCAAATATGTTATGTGCTTTTGTGGTACCAATTCTATGCTGATACTGCTCTGTCGTTGAACAATCCCGATGACTTCCTGCTCTTCATTAGACATAGGTACATTGATTATCTGATGAACCATGAATATTAGTAACAATTACAAAAATTGCAGAAATGCATGAGCACTTTAGAATGAATTTTTTTATGTTAATTACCAGAATGGCAATGACTTTTATGGAAATCAACGGTTTTTTATGTTTTTTGTAGCAATAAATCAACGGTTACAGCAAATTGGCCATATAGGTCTCACTTCCAAGGAATTTTCATCCCCTACAACTTTTTGAGACTTACACCAATAATTCATAAATATTTAAATACACACGGTACAGTGATTTTACAAATTTAACGTTTAAAAAATAGAGATAGCCAGCAATATTTTCAGTGCAGGGCATTTTTGTACACCCTCAAGAATATAAAACAGGTCATTATAATGTTTTTGTCAAACAAAGTCCATTTTTATTAGTTAGCTTGGTCTATTCTAACAGTATGCCGAAATTGAAGTATTTAAAGGTAAGCTGAAGGCGCTTTATTATATTTGCAGCAAACATTCATATATCGGCAAATTGAGCTAACATTGCCGATATGCTGGTATACTTAGAGGGCATATAATAATAATTATTTTTAATATACGTGTGTTTGTTACGAGCGTGTCCGTTATACAATATGATGAAGTTAAACCAATTAACAAATACGAACGAAAGCGCTTATAAGTCGCATCAGATTTTACTTCCCACGCCTACTGACAGGAAGTATTGGAATCGTGGAAAATTTCGAAAGAGGTATCACGTTGAATGATACTATATATGACATGTACATCGCGAAAAACCACGTCACTTATTTCTGTCGGTCTGCCTGTCTGTCGGTCTGTCCGCTAATCTTGTAACCGCCTAAAACTTGAGATGTACCGCTCGGATTTCGATAAAATTTTTTGCACAATCTTACCACTAGAGCCAAGCACGCAAAAACTTTGAAGTTTTTGAAAATCAGCCCAGTGGATGCAGAGAAAAAAGACACAAAGGAAAGAAAATAAAAATCGTTGGAACTTCGTTTTTTGACGTTTCAGTCCTGACCGACGCCGTCGTCGGTAGGTGTACGTCACTGTGCATGGTGAAGACCAATGTCGTCATTCGCGCGGGAGGAGGAAGCTCATTTAATATTTTGTTACTATTGTAACTTTCTTCTCAGAAGAGCTAGCTTGTGCCAAACATAATTCTTTACGATCTGAAGACAGCGTAGCGTGGTAAGAACAGAGTCAACTTAATTGGCGCCATTCTTTTTTGCTACGTTCACTTCCAAGTTCGCGACTAATACTCGCGATAATTGGAGGTGACCTTATGCGATATTTTCGTCTGACGTAACCGTCCTAGATGCAACCTTCAGACACTGGTCTGGGAGCGGATTATTATCTAAACTGGTTTAGTACCGTATCGTCTGTCGGCCAATTGAAGACATAAGTGGATAAAGGTGACCAGTAACAAAATCATTGTATGGAGAAAATTCACTTCAAACATGGTTTATTGAGACTTTTTACTAGATTGAAATTTTAAATACTGAGTTTAATTAGTTTATTATTCTTGTATTTGCAAGAAAGTAATCACAGAATGAATGAACCACACCTTAAGGTTAGTTGAATGCAAACAAAGAAATCTAGAAAAATGATACATGACCTTTATCCACTTGTGTCTTCAATTGTAGGATGCCTTTATGGCATCCTTAATTTTCATAGTTTTCTACTGTTCCGAGTCAGCAATCTATTTTGAGGTAATGTGAAAAATATCTATTTGCATCAAATTGTTCATGCTTTTGATTCATGTCATGTGTTTTATCAATTCAAAAAGGAAACAACTTCTCAATAGGAGAGTGCCGACACCGACACGGAACAGTAGACATCTAGAAGTACCCCAGCCTTTCTGAAAGAGAGAAAATACTACGAAAATCAAGGAGGCCATAAAGGAGTCCTGCAATAGTAAGAACGACGATACGGCCCTTTTGAAATCTGGATATGAAAGAATCTGCCGCTGATGACCCAATTTATTTATCCCTTTGACATCGATAATGTAAATAAAGAGGGACCCAGTGCTTATTAGCCGGATTAACCCAAAACATCAAAAGGACATTTTAATATTATTATATGCCTTTGAACTTCAGCGTTATTCGCTTCGAATTCAAAGGTCATTTATAGTACATTCTTTGTCGGGCAACGAAGGAGCTCAAAATAAGAAGCTCATTAACGACGCATCACTTTCAAAGCTTTGACAAAGACGATACGGGTGCAGTTTCCTAATTGTATTACCTTGAACATAGCCACAAGTGAACAGGCAGTTTATGGTCTGTCTTATTTAGCACGTGCTGCTTAGTTAATTGTGCTGCTTTCGGTAAGAAATGATAATAATAAGTTTATTCATCCTGTAGATCTTGTAAAGATATTGGACATCTGATGTTTAAAATTTAATTTTAACTGCAATATAAGTTATATATAACTATAGTTCAAGTAAAACATGCAGATTTGAGCAAAACGTGTCCAATGGTGAAATAAAGGATTATAAAAAAGTGCATAACAAAAATTGAAGAATTCTTGCATAGAATAGAACCAATCTTGTAAAAGAAGCTCTTTTAGTAATATCTTGAAGCTATTCAAATAACTGATGGATTTGGGAGAATGAGATTAAGAGTTGAAGAGCCTATGGCCCACGTAAAATAGGCTACTTTGTTGTGTTGTGCTTAATGGACCTCAAAGAAGTTCTAGCTCTGCAGAGTTTCCCCATAATACCAAGTGGTTGATATCTGTCAGTACATTTTGGACATTTCGACTTGATAGTACACCGTTTTGCTGGAATGTACTATTATTGAGTTTCTTTTGCACCATGATGTAAGCTCTGTTGCTATTATTGTCATTAATGTTTTGTTACAAACCGAAAGGCTTGGGACAAGGGACCTGACTCAGATTGACTATATTTCCAGAAACCTGAAGCTATAAATTTCTTTTTGAGAACACCATGGCTTTGTGCTTCATCGCAAGAAAAAGTTAATATTCTAAGGGTGACTTCAAAAGTGCCTGTCATAGTGATATTTGTCAGCGATTCGCCAAACGAACTAACCTCATACATAGTTATGTATACAGGGTATCCCAATGAAAATGAAAGGTAGTCTTATAAACAAACTGGGAAACTGGAGACGATATCAAAAATCTGTTTTCGTGGCAACCCTGATATCCTACTAGTTCATATTTTAAAATTATTTTATCATACGCAGGGTGCTTTATAACTCCGTGCCATAGCAAACATATATATTTTAAATAGAATACCATATATTTTATTGCATATTGGGATAGGGCTTCCAAAAACAAGAAGTTTGATATTATATAACACATTGTTTCTATTGCGAATAGTTTAAATATTTAGTGAAATGTCCGAAAAAGTCCCCATTTTTGACGGCTCACAGCTCCGCCATTTTTGAAGATGTTTAGATGAATTCACAGAAATTTTCATCAATTTTAGGCTGATCTAAAGGAATTGCTAAGATATATTTGTATCTTGACAGGGTCTCTCAAAACGCCTGTACCTTTTCTCATACATTTCAAATGTACCCTGTATATTTCTACATCATTAAATAGCTTTCCTCAGAACCTTTTTTGATATGAGGTTTATACCACTTTTTGGTATTGCTATTAATTCCATGTAAAAAAATATATATTTAGACAAAATCAAAACAATGAAATTTTTTTTCACACAACAAAACTAATGTTAGCCCAAAACAGCAGTTCCCAATGAAATTGCATTTATACATTCCATGTAGTTCTGTCGATTCCCAAATGTTTGATCCCAGGTCCAGTACTTTTTTAATAACCACGTTATTTCAGCAATTTGAGCAACATTATTGTGCCTAACTCGAAAGACCATAATATAACTGATGTTTAATAAAACCTAACGGATCTCAGAACCTTATCTAGACTGGCTTGAATAAGGGGAGGCGGACCGGTCAGTTGGCCAGCGAAATTTCCCGATCTGACGCCTCTCGACTTCTCTCTGTGGGGCTATGTAAAAGGAGGGGTTCAGCAGGAGCATCTTACATCATCTGAGTTCATAAAACATCATATAAGCGAGTCTTTTGAGCTGATGCCTAGACAAAGCCTTTTAAACGTGCAAGAGAATTTCAACAGACGTCTGGCCTTGTATGCTTTGCACTGAGGTAATATATTCGAACAATTTATTAACGATTGTTTGCCTTAGGCTGAGATTATTTTTGTTGTGTTAATAAAAGCTATTGTTTAGATAGAATATTTGATTTTACGTTTAAATACAATATGCATTTGGTTTTTTTTTAAATTAATAGCAATAATTGAAAAACTATTTAACAATGGAAAAAAACATGCAGGGCGTTTCATTTGAAATTTTAGAAAAAAGGTACATTATGCATTCTTAGATACTCTATATAAATAGAAAGAAATTACAACAGTCTATCAGATCTAGAAGATAATAACATTTTTGTAAACTGAGATTTATCTAAGTATCTTCAAATATGGCGGAGCTGGGAGCCGTCAAAGTTGGGCATCTTTTAGGCGTCTGACCTAATATCTAAACAACTGACTAGATGATATCAAGCTTCTAGTTTTTAGAATCTCTATTCAAATATGCAATAAAATGCACGGAGAGTTACTTGCTATAGCACGAAGTTATGGAACACCCTGTATAGAGGATATCTGCGGAAGGTTGATAAATCTCGAAAGTGGAGATACACCAAAATATGTGAATTGACCTAAACATACCTCAGTCCAAAAGTAGATAGTTTGCAAGATACAGGTTGTCAAAATTACAATTTTATCCGTTATTTTTTATTTCCAAACTTCTAGAGGGCGACCGAAAAATCTTATTTTCTCGTATCTTCAGAACAAAAAAGGTTTACTTGGAAGTGTCTAAAGCTAATAGCTTTCGAGATATTTGTTTTTAAAGGTTCCAATGCATTATTTGTACCAAGATAATAAAACATCTTTATAATATAATAATCAAGTTGCTTTAGATAATATTTGAGTAGCGTTGCTATGGTTTTTAACAATAACCAATGAGGATTGCAACAAAACTAATATACGGAAATAATAGCTACAAACATTGTCCAAAATGAGCATCACCTTGCCTAACACACTCTCGAGCTCGACAAACTAATCCTTGCTGCAGTCTCTAAAGCATTTGGATGTTATTTTTCATTTCCTGGCTATGGAGGAAAATTCTTTGTCGAAGATCATTTACAGTTTCTACTGGCGTATTGTAAACGCGTCGTTTCAAATCACCGCAGAAAAAGAAATCCATAGGATTTAAATCTGGTGATCTAGCCGGCGACGATACAGGTCCTGATCGGCCTATCCACTGGTCTGGACAAACTCTATTTAGCTGCTAATTAATATACTAAAATGAGGTGGAGCGCCGTCATGCATATACCACATATTCATGCGTGTTTGTAATGGAAGATCTTCCATCAGAGTGGGTAATTGTTCTTCAAGAAATTGTAAATACCTTTGGCCATTTAGTCTAGGTGGTAACTCAACGGATCCTATTAAATATTGTCCAAATAATCCTGCCCATAAATTAATTTGAAATTGTATTTGGTGGCGGGTTTGTATTATTGCTTTCTTAAGAGCCATGTACAAAATTCTACCCTTGAGAGGTCATCATCCATCCATGTACTTTTGCAGGTGGTATGGATTGAGCAGTTGCTCTTGAAAAATGGTATTTACTGTACATTCGGAAACTTGAAATTCACGAGCTACATTCCTAACCCCAACTATAGGATTTTCAAAGACATCATCTAAAACATTTTTTTAAACTTCAGCGTACAGTTCTGGGAGCTCCGCTACGTCACCCCATATTTTGAGCAAAACTTCCTAAAATTCAAATTGCTTTAACTACTCAAAATAAGGCTATAATCATTTCTCGAAAACTATTAGCTTTAGACACTTCTAACAAATAAACCTTTCTTGTCTTGCAAATACGAGAAAGTGAGTTGTTATATACAGGGTAGCACAAAAAAGTTATTATAAGCGATTTACCGAAATAGTGCTGTAAGTGGCGCCCTCTAGAAGTTTGGCCATAAACATATAGGATTCTTGTTTCTCATACTAGAAAACCTCCCTATACCGAGTTTTATGCCAAAATCTAAAATACTTCTCAAGCAATAAGGAAAAATATAAAATAAAATTGTAACTTTGACACCCTATCAACTTTTAGACTAAGGTATGTTCAGGTCAAGTCACATATTTTGGTCTGTAGTGTCGCCAGTTTCTAGACTTCCCAACCTTTCGCAAAATAATTTTAAAATATATATTTGTGGCATATCAAGGTTGCCATGAAAACAGATTTTTGATATCTTTTTCAGTTTGCTCTTTTTCGTTGGCACACACTTTATACCTACATTACAGTTGCGTTTAGATAGAAACGTGTTTTTTTATTCAAATGTGGCTTATATACCTCGTTTCCCAAAGCCATTCAATTATCCCACATTTCACACGAAGCGTCATCCAATCGATATCGGCCTCATCAAGTTTTAGTTATAATGGTTATAATCGCATTACCCCAAAGGCTTTTAGTATGTGTCAACGGTGATTTTCACAAGGTCTCCTTCTGAGACACAAAAGCTGTCGAGCGCAGCGCTAAATTGGAGCCTTCGACTTAACGAAGCTATTGTAGAAATTTCATTACCCGACTCTATCACAAAAAACTGACTTACTCATAATTGTTTTTGTCGTACTAGCTGCGCATTAAGAGATGAACTAGGAGACAGCACTCTTAATTGAGAATCTGTCAATTAAGACAACATATTAACAACTTATGTAATGGACGGCAGTTTTGACTTCATATTGTGTTGAACCTCATTTTCGAAATTTTGTCTACAATACTGACTCCGCAAGCTTCTCTCAGATACTGGTAAGAGGCTTCCCTACGAAGGTACAGGACCTCAAGGGATATCACTAAAAATTGTTTTTTGTCTACTACTGTTCGTTATTTGTTTGTCTGGACGGTTTGTAGGACCTTTGCCCATTTGTCTTTGTCCAATGTACATTCGTCGAGTTTGTTAGTTCTGGTTGCCCAGAAACCAGAAAATGTCAAGGAAAAAGAAAAAGGAAAAGAAAAGATAAAAGGAGAAGAGCAAAGAAAAACAGGAGTGTATTAATTTAAGAGGCAATATCTAGGCTTGTTGACTTGGTACACGGATTAATTTTTAGGTGAACTAAAAACAAACTTTGATTCAGGTTTTACTGGAGTGTAATTCTGGGTCCACTAAAGGTTTGCGTTAATTTTTGATTGTTTTTGATTGCAGCGCGGGCGTTGAATGTTTAAAAAACTTACTCCATTGAGTAGTCCACTGAGTCACGAAACAGAGGGTTGCTGTGCGATTCCGCTTGACTATAACATCGCTGCGCCTGAAGCTTGACATCGTCTCTCAAGTAAGGAATGACAAGGTCTCTGTGTAGTGTCTCGTTTGATAGATACCATGGAGCGTTGCAAATTCAGTCCTGATTTGCAATACTTGAAGACATTGCATGTATGTATGTCTTGGCAAGAATACACCAAGCCGCACATGCATAAGTAACGGGTGGTCTAATAATCATTTTATATAGTCACACTTTGTTTACCAAACTCAATTTGGAGGATCTACATAGCAAAGGATATAGTTGCCAAAACGCAATTCGGAATTTTGACACCGAGATTCTTGGAGTAATTTGTCCATGGTACACGATTTCCGTCTACCGAAACCTCGGGTGGGGTCCGCGACGTCTTTTGGTACAATAAATAGCCTGAGTTTTCGAATGATTAATTTTAATCAGCCACCGTTCCTAAAATACATTGTGATAATGTACAAACTTTTTACACAAACGAGACACGATGATGCCGATAGAGAACAATTATCTCTCCCAGGGCTGCACTAGCGCTGATGTTGGCGTTGCTCTTATTTAAAGTAAATACTATAGCCTAACATCAACAAGCCCTTAGTGGGCAATGTTTGTGGCCCGCGTGGTTATTACGTAAAATACCTATACATGTCAAAAAATTCGGAAAAAGTTACTTATACGGGTGTCGGTGGTGTATATCTTGTATGTAGTCACATAACTGGTCAAAAGTCCCAGTTGATTTGGCTAACAATTCAATATGATATATTTCCTGCCCCCAAGAAAAGTGTGCATGGGACCAAAGCATTTCTATGATTAGTTTCTGAGAAATAGACGGATAAAATGTACCTGATTTGTAAAAGAGGTGAATGCGTCTATTGTAGTTCCAAATCCAAAAACTTGATAATAAGTATACCAGAGAAATATTTCGTTAAAACACCTTGTAGGAAGGAGTTAACAGGTGTCATCTTGGTCGTGACCATGATTCCCACAAGGTTAGGTTCAGGGCAAGTTGATTTTAATATGCTTATGCTGGAATATATCTGTTAGTAGGAACTAGTCATATTATACCTGTATCCTAGTACGATATTATATATTCATTTCGGTATTGAAATGCCGAGTCAGCCGGTCGAACAGACCAGACTTTCCGATAATAAATGTAAATTTTGTACCAAATTTTGTTCCCCTAGTAAATTGAAATGGGCTAATGTTACTTGTGATACACTTCTTAATGGAAAGTTTATTAAACACTTGTGGTAATATCTTTAGAGCTTTAGACAAAAAGCTGGGTGTAGTTCTTGCTTGCCAAGCTAAGGTACTAAGACTTCGATCAAAAAGTTATAAGTTAACTAGAAAATCGTACTCAGTGTGTTTCTTTAAGGGTATTCAAAACATCAAACTTTCAGAAAATAACCTATGGTGTACCCCAAGGATCGGTCCCTGGGTCACTACTTTTTCTTTTATATATTGCGGACTTGCCAAGCAATGTAGTAGTAGTATACGTTTATTTTTTCCCAAATACAATTTGATAATAAATACAAATGCTAACTTCAGTACAATAATAAACGTAAAACAAAACATAATACCTGACTTCCACAAAATAATCTTAAGTTAGCATATTTTATAAGTCACAGAAAGTTTTTAAATTGCCTTGTAAACCCCATTGAAACCAAAATAATTGTTTGTGCACGGGCAGATTTTTCTTTTGATATAATTTTGATAATAAATTTTGCTTAGAGCAGGATTTTATACAACAAGCACATTGTAAGTATGGAAGGTAAGGAGTAGCTTTGATATTAAAAGGCTCTGTCAATTTTCAAAATCGCATTTTGTCATAAATGTCTCAAAGTCCAATGCAATGTTTTTTGCCCTGAACCTAGGTGGGAGGTTGCTGTATCATTGTTATCAATTATCTTATTTTCATCCACAAATTAATGGTTACATCTGAACTTCCATCCCTTAGATCTTAGAGGTAGTGCGCATAATAGAACCATCAGGCATAAAAGCAAAATCACTATTCCCGAGCATAATTCATCTTTATTCCAGCGCAGTTTCACATACAATGCACACTATCCGCAGTCATAGATTAATATTGATGTCCACCATTTGCCATTTTAATCTTGTTTCCTTATTTTTCTTTTCTTATGTGTATAACAATTCGTAATTTGTACCATGCTGAACCTTGCTCGATATCATATAAGCTACCTTGAATCTTTTTTTTTTCTTTTCAAGCCACCGTATATGTATATCGTATATCTCTCCTCACTAGTGGTTAAATGTAAAAATACCGCTCGTCTAAATTCGTCACTAGTGTTAGATCTGATGTACCTGTATGTACTTAATAAAGCCGGGATTATTAAGTGTATTATTATATAAAATGTCAGCAGTAAGCATTTGATTAAATGTAGTTGCTTATTCTCTGTTTCTGATTGAAAGGACTCGCCGTCACGCCGTTGCGTAACTGAATACGTCTCCAGCCTGAAGATCCTGTATCTCGGCACTGTGATGACGCAGGCTTTATTTGATTTAATTATATCAAGAAGCGGCTGTTACGTATGTAAATGTATTCCTATCCATACATATCTCCGAAACCACAACGACCTTTGGTAGATTCGTTACGATTCTCCCATTACCAATTAATTATATGTATCTCGCTCTGCTATTTGCAAGATACCCTCAATATCGGAATATTTGATGTACTATAATCAAATAGAGGATCTGACCTTCATCACAATGAAGGAAATTCTGAGTCTTGCCGTCTTTTGTTGTCTCTATCATAATGGTTCACTCAGTTTGCTGATTAAGTTGATCAAGATATTCAAATAAACGCTTTTTCTACACCGAAGCAGCGCGAAGTCAGAAGCCTAAATGCCAGGGGACCACGGTTGCCATGAGGAGCCTAAAGAAACTTTGTTAATCCGATTTTTAAGTGCCTAAGGTGAGTAGAACTAGGTAAAGCCTTCTCATGTAGATTGTTCTACAATCTTCGTACCCAGGGACAAAGGGGCGGTCGTACCGGATGTACGAAGTTCGACACAGTTAAAATGGGGAGCTGAAGTCAGACGGGTCTGACTGGCAGGCACTTTGCGCGCCGTCATTGTGGAGGAAAGCTCTGAGGAGCAAAGCCCTGAATGCAATTCTTCTTCTGCTGCTTACATCGACTTGCTACGCAACTTTAGCATATCTCAACTTGTTGATCGTCCAACGAGATTCAGGGAAGGACAGACGCCTAGGGCTCTGGATTTGATATTCGTTAACGACGCAGACTTTGTTTCTAATTTAGATTATTTGCCACCTTTTGGCAAGTCTGACCATTGTTCACTTTTATCTTCTCTCCAGTTCAATATAAATAGTCGTTCTACAACCGATAAGTTTAAAACCATCAAAATTGTAAACCACGATGCTCTTAACCAAGCCCTGTCTGAAGTCAACTGGCCTGCTTTGCTTAACAACCGTAGCACCCAAGATATGTGGGACACTTTCGCTCAACGAGTCCTAAGCGAAACGGCTGACAATACTGTTGAAAAGAAGGTATACTGTGACCCCTCAAAGCCCTGGATCAACTCTAACATATCGAGGATGCTTCGTCACAAGAGATCTTTGTGGCAACGGTTTAGGAGGAGTGGCCATTCACAAGATTACGTGTCTCATCGATCCTTTTCTAACCTCCTATCTAGAACGTTACATAATGCCAAACATGCTTGTGAACGAAAACTCGTTACCTCCAAAAATAAGAAGAAGCTGTTTCGGTATCTAAGAACAAACCTGAATTCCAAAGTTTCATCACCTCAGATCCGCGACGCTGACGGTCATCTCCACATGGATGCCACCGAATCTGCCAACTTACTGGCAGAGTCCTTTAGTGATGACTTCGTCGATGAGCCTAATGGAGACCTTCTACCGACCACTATCTGCCATAGGTGTCCCAACAGCCTTTGCGAAGTTGAGTTCCTGCCTGAAGATGTATTAATGCACCTGCGAAATCTGAAGACCTCTTCCTCCCCTGGTAAAGATGGGATGACGGCTGCTGTACTTAAAAACTGCGCTTCAGCACTGGCCCTACCATTAAGCTTGATATTCACATCGTCTTTTAGATCTCATACCCTACCCTCATGCTGGCTTAGTGCTTCTGTTACTCCTGTATTCAAAAAGGGCGACAAATCCTCCGCTAAAAATTATCGACCAATAAGTCTCGTTCCTATCGCCGCCAAAATAGCTGAAAGAATCATATTAGATAAGCTCCAGTCATTTGCTTTCGAAAATGACCTTATCCCTAAGAATCAGCATGGATTTCTCCCTGGTCGATCAATAATGACCAACCTTCTCCACTCTCTCAACGATTGGACTCAGTATCTGGACACCAAGACTCCTGTTGATATAATCTACTTAGATTTTTCTAGGGCTTTCGATCGCGTACCACATAGAAGGCTTCTGTTTAAGTTGGAATGTATGGGAATAAGAGGCGAGTTGTTACTGTGGATTAAGGCTTTTCTCACCGGGAGGACTTTCTCTGTGCGCGTCAGTGATAGCCAGTCTCACCCTCATCATGTAGCAAGTGGAGTTCCTCAAGGCTCTGTCTTGGGGCCAGTGCTGTTCCCTCTGTATACCAGTGACCTGCCCGCATTGATTTCCTCCACATGTTCAGCTTATGCCGACGACACCAAGATTTACAATACTGTCGTAAATTCTGCTATGCTTCAACGAGATCTTGATACTGTTTGTCAATGGTCAGTCAGTTGGCTTTTACCCTTAAATCTAACCAAGTGTTGTGTCCTTCACCTCGGGAAGACAAATCCGCGATTTACATACAAGATCTCTGACCACAACATCGAAGAAGTTTCGAGCCACACTGATCTGGGCGTTGTAGTCAACGATCGTCTTTCCTGGTCAGAGCATATTCACCACGTTACATCAAAAGCCAAGAAACTTCTATATATGCTGGAGAGGTCTTTCAAAGGATCCGATGTCAAAACTTGCGCCTACATTTACAAGGCATTCGTGAGGCCAATTCTTGAATTCGCTGGCCCGGTATGGGACACTGTGCTTCTGCGCGATAGAAATCTCGTCGAATCAGTACAGCGTCGGGCTACTCGTATCCCTTTTGGAGCACGAAGACCAAGCTATGAAGATCGCCTTGAATTATTCAACCTGACCTCATTCTCTGAGCGAAGACTTCGTGGCGATCTTATAGTTACGTTCAGGATACTTCATGGTTTGATGGGCACCAACCTCATGCATCTATACCATCTGTCGCGCAGCAATCTACGCGGACACAGCTTCAAACTGCATAAGGAGCCATTTAAAACAACAGTCCGACAGTGGTTTCTTCCCAACCGCATACTCAACACCTGGAATAGCTTACCTGAAAGTGTGGTTGGTGCTACTTCAGTTAATAGCTTCAAAGTGCAGTATGATAGCTGGAGGAGTGTACAAACTTTATAGCTGTGAACTGTATTTTTTTATTTTTTTCTATTTGATGTATTTGTGTTACGTGTCCGTACACTATATTTACTGCATGAGCTTATAGTACTGTGTACTCTGCTCATCTCAATTATCATAATAATCATAATAATAATAATAATAAAAGAGGTAGATCGCCGACGCCCCGCCAGTTCGAAAAGATCTTGAGAATGTCAGATAGGAGAATCGTCTATCAGTCGAACAGCAACCCTCTGAACAGCATCGAGCATAGATAATGTAATCGGAGCGGCAGCTCCTCAAATATGTAAGCAGCACTCGAAGCTAGGTCTTATCTGGGCCTTGTACAGAGTAAAAAGTCATGTAAAGCAGTTCTTAGAAATAAAAAAATAGCATAGCTTTTTCCCAGCAGCTGCCGCTATTGACTCGGCCATCCATCGCAACCGGATGAGCGCCACAACGCTTCTTGTCGTCATTTGGACTCTGTCTTGAATAGATCCGTGAGTAACGGGGGCTTGTTCTTTTGCAACATGTAAGCTTCAGAGTTGAGCTCAAGGTGTGAAATGAAGATCAGCTCTTGCGGTAGCATGCAGTTGGTCATCGTCGACATTTTGCCGTGCAGTACGAGGTGCTTAATAATAAAATTCTTCAGAATCGAAACGAACAAGCCACTTCCTTCAAGTCCTTCAAGTGTCTGCACTCAATGCCGAACTACTGTACACGGAACATAATTCGCTCTTAGCTTCGGTCCCCTTGAGCTTTTTCGAAAAACAGACAATAAGATGTGACAGTATGAGTGTAATTTTTGGCCATTTTTGCATGAGTTGTAGTTGTGTATCTTTACAGCGTCGCCACCACTATCAAAATCCGCAGAACTTTTCCTCCAACCCAAAATGTATATAAAGCATTTTCACAATTTTCCTATATATACGACAAACTAACTTTTCCTTTGAGAAAGTCCCAATTTAAACGGATTCGTGAATGCCTTGATAACTATGAAAATACATTCAGCTTCCATGTGTAAAATCTTGAATCCACACATAAAAAAGACGTTATGTTGTAACACGGAAAATCCTACCTACCAAACAAGCACAGTATACATTACTCGTCTATCATAAAATACACACTATAAAGAGAAGTAAAACGAACTGGACTGGAATAAAAAGATAATAAATAATACTCTGGTATACTGTTGTATTTAATATCTACGAAGGAACAAGATGAAACAAGTCTCTTACTCGTTTTCAGACGGGGGTGCTAAATGCGTATCCAGTGGCGGGTACATGGTATGGTTGAAGAAGATATTATAAGTAGTAGTCACCGTTCTTGGCGGTTACGTCATCAACGCCATATGAAATACTTAAGCAGATCGAGTCTCCGTGCCATAGGCGGAACACTGCAGAGACTTCAGCGCATCTACTACTCTCTCCAGTACGCTTGAAGTGGGAAACAGGGGACCGCTGTTTTCATTATCTTCTTCGAAATGCTCTAACAAATTTAGCACGAGCTATCGGCCTCTCACGCCGACGTCAAGTAAGTTGTTACTCTGACAAATATGATTGAAGGGCACTCATACGTAACGACAAAGTTTTCAAGACGGAGACACACAACTAAAAAACGTATGTCTTTGAGCTTACCGAACACAAGTTCACACACAGGGGTAGGCTACATGTGTATGTATGAGAGATATATGAGGGTGTCTAATAAGTACCACGACAAACTTAAGGAGAAGGTAGGCTTTGGACTGACCTCCCAAATAACAAGAACTTACCTATATAAAAGTGTCACCGTTTTTTAGATTTTGATTTTTTTCTTAAATTTTAAAAAACTAACCTTTTCATCTGTGGTCTTTAGCTGCATGTACAAATAAGGTTATACCTTGTTCATTTTTTCTGTAAAATACTCCTAGATAGTTGCTTTATCATATACAAATGCAGTTAAAATATATTAAGGAACCATGATAAAATAAGGACTATTTTGGGATTTATAACTGTCTGATATTTTTTCCTCAACTTTGTCTATCTGTGGTGAAACAAAAATGTACTGGGCTGTAACTGTATTATATTGAATAAAAAGATTATTTAGCATGTCATTGGTCGGTAACTTAAATTCAAATCCAATAATTATATTGTAGTGTGTCAGACACTTACAAATATCACTTTTTTCTATTCCAAATAGTACGTGTGGCGCTGTTCTGAGATCTGTATTCAATGAGCAATCTTTTCCTGTATAGGGGCATATACGTATATAATAATATACAGTTCAAGCCTCACTCAGATCATAAAATAGTGTACTTGGCAATATTTGTTCAGTGTCTGTCATCTAGTCTAGAGAGATGTTGAATCGCCGACTCAACACCAACCTCAATATTCTCGAGATCTGCACCTGAAGCAAGTACAAAGTTTAAACCATAACTTTAAAGTTCAGTTCTTCTTTGGTAAGTGAGAAAGAAGACTGATTATCTGAAATTTTAATTATTTGTTGAGGTGGTGCTGTTTTCTAGAGGCAAAACTCTGTTGTAGTTATATTTGCTACGCTAAAGAGTACAACGTTACATACATACATACACTATATGAAACAGCAAACTGGAACAAGTAGGTCAGCTTAAACATTGTCCGTATTTATGTGAATCGCAAAGAGAGATTTAAAACTACAAAATACAACAAACTGCGTAGAAATTTCAATGCGATACTTAACACTCCGAAAGTGATGATTGCACTACTAGATCTGTTAAGTCGGGTATACATTTTGTAACAAAACATCTGAAAGATCTTTTCATTATCTACTAGGCAATCTTATTGTTTACACTACCTGGTACTTAACACCCTGAGAGTAGAGACTACATTAATTTCTGGACTTTTCAAACGGACAATAAATTTTGTAGTAAATTATCTAAAAGGACTCCTGATTGTCAACTCGACAGTCTTACCGAAGAAACTCAAATTGAAAAAGCATAAAATTGAGGAATTCCGCTGCAGTACACATGAAGTTTAATAGGTAAATTACAATTGGCACAAAACAAAAAAACGCGTATTATGAATTATGTGGTGTAGACATCGTCCACATGCGTACCGCCACTGGAATGCAGGCTGCGTCTTTCCCACATAAGTTCCAGCAACCGAAACTGATATTTATGACATGCCAGATGCAAATGGAGTTTGCTACAAGACGCCTTTTGTGTGTTATACAGCCATATTCTCCGTCTTTCACATGATGACAACTTTAAAGGCACGTGTACTGCAACGTTTTTCCGCGCCCAGGTACAATGTGCAACGATATTATGTAAAAGCTGACAAGCTACGTAAACAATGTAAATGCCAATATATGTTTTGAGCCGCTTCAACAGAAAGGCAAGCTCTGTTTTTTGCCATCAACATGATTGTATGGAGAGTGTATGTATGCTTCACCATAAATGCCCGCCCACGATCAAGTCAAAACTACTGTATGATCTCAATGACAGGTTCTTACTTCCCACGTCTACTTGCGTATTGTAATCGCAAAAAATTAATAAAATAAACATATTATGATTTTTGGATACTATACATCTACATCACGAGAAATCATGTCACTCATTTCCGTCGGCCTTTCTGTCCACTAATCCTTCGACCGCCTATAACTTAAGAAGTACTACTCGAATTTGGATTAAATTTTCTCACAAGGTTACTACTATATCAAGGACGGAGAAATTGTCTTTGGAAATCGCTCCAATGGCTGCGGAGCTAGGGGCAAAAGCACGAAAAAAATAAAAATTGCTTAAACTTCGGCTCCTTATCATTTTCAGAAACATTTTGTAGAGGCTGAAAATCGGAGGTTGGGGGAAGGTATATTTCATTTTGTTGGCGGCAGTATATTTATTCGCTTCCAACCCCACTAATATTACTATCAAAACATATTTCACACATCAAAGGTTTCCCTGTACACTTGCCATTATAACTTAGAGGATTACTTATAGGCGAGACACGCGGTCGGTCGGGATGATGCGATACCACGGCAACTTTCATACGCCGAACCCTGCATTGCGTCTGACAAAATCGCTGGTAGCGGTGTTATAATATCGTGCCTAGTACTTATGACGTAGCATGTGTAGCCACGGGCTTACCTAGAAGCTGGCGGCAGGCCAAAGTGGTATTCATTCCTAAACCGGGCAGAGCTAGATATACTGGCCCGAAGGATTTTTGTCCGATTACTGTTTCATCTTTTGTGCTTAGGACACTGGAAAGGATAGTTGATAGATACTTAAGGGATGGCCCGCTGGAAAGGTGTGTCATTTATGCAAATCATTTGCATACCAAGCTGGAAAATCGACTGATCTGGTCTTACACAATCTGGTCGGTAGGCTGGAGAAGACTCTAGATCAGCGAGAAGTGGCACTCGTGGCCTTTCTTTAGATTGAAGGTGCATTTAATTGCACCACAACCGACTCTATCAGACATGCCTTGGTTAGACACGGGTTTGGATCAATCCTAATAGATTGACCCTCCAGAGTAGATAGGAATCTACTCTGGAGGGTCGGGTAGCAACAGCTATGGTGAATGACGTAAGCTCTTAGGGCGGAGTTCTGTCACTCCTACTGTAGTGTATCGTGGAGAACGAACTCCTCGTTAGGCTCAGCAGTATGGGTGTCTACGTGCAAGCCCATACTGATGACGTAACCACAGTAGTTAGGGGGCGTTTTGGTAGAACAGTCTCGGAAATTATGCAGGGCGCTCTGGGCTCTGTGGAATCGTGGTGTAGGGAAGTCGATCTTTCTGTTAATGCTGAAAAGACCGAGCTGATCCTATTCACTAGGAGAAGAAGGCTTGACGGGCTGGTCATGCCGACCTTCTTTAGGACTAGATTAATTTTGTCCCAGTCAGTGGAACATCTGGGAATTATCCTGGATTGCAAACTGAACTGGAGATAGCATGTTGAATACAAGGTTAGCAAGGCTCGCATTTCGATGTGGGCCTGTAGACGTGTTGTCGGTGTAAGGTGGGGGCTTAAACCCAAAGTGGTATACTGGCTCTACACGACCATAGTACGTTCATCTCTTTTGTACGGCTCCCTGGTCTGGTGGCCTTGCATTAGAACTGAGACAACTAAGGCCAAACTCAATAAAATTTAGCGTTTGGCCTGTATTAGTATTACAAGCGCAGTGCGAACAACGCCATTGAGTGAAATGGAAGCTCTGTTGGATCTCCCACCGCTGGATCTGGTGATCCGCGGTGAAGCAAGAGTAGTCGCTCATCGACTGTGGAGTCAGGGCAGCTGGGCATACTGCCATCTTAGTCGAATTGCAAAGGGAGGACCCCGTCCTTCTAAGCAGGGGTGATTGCAAGTTTATTGTGGAGTATCCAACGAGGGAGGAGTGGGACGTTGATAGCCGGGGACCCTCCGGAGTAAGCGGGCAGGTCTGGTACACGGACGGCTCGGTCACCGAAGAGGGCGCTAGGGTCTCTGGGCCTAGAACTTGGATATCTCTGCCTCTCGGTAGAGACACTACTATTTTCCAGGCGGAAATCTTTGCGATTCTGGCTTGTGTATCTCACATTCTGGAGGAGGGTGGGCCTAGGAGAAGGATAACAGCCAGGCTGCAATGAAAGCACTAAGTGCCTGTAAGATTACTTCGAGTCTTGTATTGCAATGCAAGGAGGCTCTGGATTGCCTCGCAGCGAGGTATCCGGTATCGTCAATATCGGTACCGGGGCACGCTGGGATAAGGGGCAATGAGACGGCGGACACTCTGGCGAAGGCAGGATCAGCCAGCAAGCTCGCTGGTCCTCAGCCAGCTCTAGGAGTGACCGCGCATAAAGCTAGGAGGAAAATGGAGACGTGGGTTGTAAGACAACACTCTCAGAAATGGAGAAGTATCTCCAGACATCCCCGCCAGGCACGGAAACTCATTGAAGGGCCCAGTGCTAAGGATGGACGCTTCTGCCTATCTCTGGATAGAGCCAACCTATGGTTGCTGGTGGGACTGCTGTCTGGACATAACACGTTAAGGCGTCACCTGCACGTGATGGGGGTGGCGAAGGATCCCTTGTGTAAACGCTGCGGAGTAGAGGAAGAGACCTCGGCGCACGTTTTGTGTCGCTGTGAAGCTCTGAGCTACTATAGGCAGACTATACTGGGATCCATTACTTGGACCCTCAGGACGTCAAGGAGCTTGGACTCAAGGCGATTCTCAACTTCGCTAAAAGGGCGAGGCTTGTGATCTAAGGATTCTGGAGGTGCATAAGGGCCCGCTTAAGCGGCCTATGCACTGGCTCCTTATGGTGGCCGGAATGCCTCTAATTTCAAGATTCATTCACTCATTCACGTATGACGTATTTGGATGGTGTGATCCGGCAGCATTGTCAGATGGACGGTACTTAGGGCAGAAAAGGAACTAGCCTTAGCCTTATCAAACAGGATGTACTCATTATATAGGTTCCTGTTTGGCTGACTTGAGCCAATTAATTTTTCCTTTATGAACTGATGACAGCGTTGCGTGTGCAGAGTCAACGTGCTTGACTATCATTTTTCAATACTTATCGGAGAATTGACCACTATTGACGTTACTGAGAAGCAATCTTTTTTCTAGGTAATGATAGTAACAAAAACACCTATGTAAATGAAAATGTCATTTGAATACGTATCCTGCTAACTTCATTATTTCAGACAACGATTCCGAATTGTCTGAAGCCAACTGGGATAACTAATATTACGTATAGCTTGTTATGTAGTTACCCTCCTTGAGTAGTCCAATAATCGCGAAAACACAACAAAAAGACCTTTTACCTTACTCCCCTCTAAGCTTAAATTGATAAGTCCGTAAGTCAGTTCTGCTTTCAACTGTGAAGTCATGATCGTTGATTTACGTAATCGACCCCTGCAACGAAGACTATAGTAACTCAAAAATCCTTACTTTTGACCTACTTTTCGTTATCGATAGACTTTATCGGGTTCTCTTTGGTGGAAGAATATGGAATCTTAGTCATGAAACTATAGAGAACCAGTAAATTTTCTACGTCATATAGTAAGTATAATAGTAGCCGTTGCTCCCGCGAAAACTATATCAAATTGAGTTACTTTAGTCTTCGATGCAAAAATCACGAAAACCCGAACTTACTGTTAGAACTACTGTCTGATTTACTATGATTTTCGTGGCATAGTTTGATAAGGATATGGTAATTAATATCAAAAACATTTCGAAATTCATCACAAAATCTGGTAATGCCTATATCTCAGTTCAACCAAAGCTGAGTTACAATATTCTTCCTTGCACGGGTCGTTATATATATATATATATATGAGAGTAAACTATGGAACTACACAATGGAAATTATTAAATTTTATAAAATCGAATGTAGTGGTACGTATTGTTAGAAGTGGAAATATTTCTATACATACCTGATTTGAGAAGCGCATAATAATCGATCTCGTTCATGATATCTACGAGTATATGTATATTACCTTCCAACATAGCTATGTATACTAAGTGACATATAAATCCGAACACCCAGTTTAAATGGTTTTATTTTAATAATAATAATAAATATAATAAATAAATAAGTTGGTGAATGTATTTATCTTACTGTAAATAACAAGTGAAAAAATTTTCAGCCTTATCAGTTGGACATTCCGGTTTTTATACTGCTTTTTTTTAATTCAGTAACGCTCTAAAAATGAATATTTCAGCCGCAGTAAAGAATCAACGTTGGCGGATTTTGGTTCTTGACATCCTTTACGATCGGTTACGATGCTTAGAGTACGGAGACCTGTACGATTTCGTCAACTTAGTGAGTTTGATAGGGGCCGTATAGTGGGACTTCGGGAAGCTGGACTTTCTTTTCGGGCAATTGCAGTTAGAGTGCAAAGAAGTGTAGACACTGTGGTTAGGTGTTGTCAGGCATGGCTTCGAGAAGGCCGTACGCAAAGAGCAAGGGGCACTGGACGCCGCCGTAGAACAACAGACCGTGAAGATCGCCGCCTAAGATTATTGGCCTTCAGGGACCGTTTCTCCACTACCAGGTCCATTGCAAATGAATGGTTTGCAGAACACGGAAGACCTATTTGCATGCGAAGTGTTTACCGACGAATGAGAAGTTTTGGCGTGTTTTCATACCGGCCACACTGGGTCCTCCCTTTAACTCGAGAAGACCGACGTAATCGCCTTGAGTGGTGCAGACAACGGTTACCCTGGGATCAGGAATGGAACAGTATTGTCTTTAGTGACGAGTCTCGATTTTGTTTAGGCATCCACGATGGTCGTGCCAGGGTTAGAAGGCGTCATGATGAAAGGAGGAATCCACAGTTTTTTGTTGAAAGACATGTTCATCACACTGTTGGAGTTATGGTTTGGGGTGCTATAGCTTCTGGTTCCAGGTCACCTTTAATCTTCATCAGAGGTAACATGAACGCGCAGCGTTATATCCACGAAGTTCTAGAACCCCATCTTTTACCCTATCTTGACACCCTGGCAGATCCAACTTTCCAACAAGATAATGCCCGACCACATGTTGCAAGAGTCACAATAGACTTCTTTCAACATAATGATGTCACATTGTTACCATGGCCACCAAGATCTCCCGACTTATCCCCAATTGAGCACGTGTGGGATATGATGGGTAGGAGATTGCTCAATTTGCAAGGTCCTTCTCAGACTCTAGAAGCACTTCGAGAGGAGTTGGTGGTTGCCTGGAATGAGATACCACAGGAGGACATTGACCACCTGATCAAAAGCATGCCTAGGCGCGTTGGAGAATGGGTGCATCCACACATTATTTAAGGTCAAAGGGCTTTAAAGCAGTGCAATCATTTTGAAATTTTTATCATTTACTTATTATGCTTCATTCAGTACTTATACAAAATTTTATTAAAATAAAACCATTTAAACTGGGTGTTCGGATTTATATGTCACTTAGTATAAATAATATTGTAGGTTGATAGACGTGGCAATAATTTTTTTGTTAGGAGGTGTGTAGATACAGAACACAAAATACAGGGTGTTGATGAAGTACCTGGCCAAATTTCACACTGTGACCCTTTGGATGACTAAGAAAAAGGTTCATGTAGATGTAGGTCCAATAATGCTTTTTGTCGTAAATATAACCTTTTAGGCGACTGTGTTAATGAATTGTTGAAATGTACTCGGAGAAAGCAAATCGCTGAAAATCTAAATTAAATGGTAAAAGAAAAACGCACAAATAAAGTGCAATCCCCTGAAAGCGGAAAATTTAAAGCATTTGAATTTAACCAGGACCAAATGTGGGTTTAACGATATGATAGCTTGACGTGAATATCCCGCAATCCGTTTCTCCGAATCTAATAGAAAATATTCCTTTTTTCATACTGATCAAAATAGTATCAAAAAGTAAAAACTTCGAGAGACTTATCTTCAAGAGCCATCAAACCTCAAAGCCTCCGTAAGAAATGTGCCTCGCCATTTCACCAAAATCTGTCAAATGATTATTACGACTATCCCGAAAAAATTAATGTTCAAACAAGCTTGAAATCATATATCAAGGAAACAAAGCACTATCGTCTTTGCTTACATAAGCTTTTCCTTAGGATCACCCAGAAATCGCCCATGAAGTACGGCTAGGCGCGCTATTGCTTCGTGTATAAGTAAATGCAAACAAGCCGAATTGAGGATCCAGTTTAACTGTAGGAGCACCACAATTGCAATGGCATTTTTTCCTTTTTTACTTGTTACCGTCTCACTCTCTGTCTCCGTCTAACATTAACTCTGTGGTTATACAACAATGAACAAACAATTGAGACAAATGGATTGTAGAGGACATTGGAAACTACAATCATATTAGAACGAGTGTTTACATTCAAAGCTCAAAAAGCATTCAGTTATTACATAGTACTCGTAGTAAAGAAAAAGAGAAGAAAAATTAAAGCAAAAACGAAATTCTAGAACCAAATATTCAAATTTGCGTAAGTAAAAAGAGTACCAAAGAAACTATTGCCAAAGAGAATTATTATCTTAAACAGCTTTTAGAAGAAAAGGAAAGAATTATATATCAATTGGTGAATGAAAACCGAAGGCTACAGGAAGCATATGACTTGATTTCTGCCAACATAGTAGAGAAGGGATCCGTTGTATCTACGTTGGGTATTGCAACTGATCAACTAGAACAACTTTGAGAAAAGAATCTCAGAGAATATATCATACCCACAGATTTGAAGCAAATTACTCCTAAAATCAATAGCAACAACAAGAATAACAAGGACATCAAATCCGTATTAGTTACTCCCGAAAGGATCCAAAATTATAATGACACCAGAAAAGACCTAACTAGTAAACTAATCTACCAAGTATGGTAGTCAAGGTACAGACAGTAGGCAATTAAAAAACGGCGGCGTCGAAACTCACGATGAGCAATGTTATTAAAAGAAACTGAAAATGAACTAGAAGCTAAGTTTAAGGGAAAATACAATATATCAGAGCAAAAGAAATGAGACCGAAAATTAAAAATCATAGGCTACAAAACTGAAAAAAGAAAATAGAAATTAAAGAAGAAATCATGTCCCAGAATACATTCATTAATGAAAACAAAATCGAAATCACTCTTGTACTACACATACCATTCCGAAATTCGTATACTATACTAAGTGACATATAAATCCGAACACCCAGTTTAAATGGTTTTATTTTAATAAAAGTTTTTGAATGTATTTATCTTACTGTAAATAACAAGTGAAAAAATTTTCAGCCTTATCAGTTGGACATTCCGGTTTTTATACTGCTTTTTTTTAATTCACTAACGCTCTAAAAATGAATATTTCAGTCGCAGTAAAGAATCAACGTTGGCGGATTTTGGTTCTTGACATCCTTTACGATCGGTTACGATGCCTAGAGTACGGAGACCTGTACGATTTCGTCAACTTAGTGAGTTTGATAGGGGCCGTATAGTGGGACTTCGGGAAGCTGGACTTTCTTCTCGGTCAATTGCAGTTAGAGTGCAAAGAAGTGTAGACATTGTGGTTAGGTGTTGTCAGGCATGGCTTTGAGAAGGCCGTACGCAAAGAGCAAGGGGCACTGGACGCCGCCGTAGAACAACAGACCGTGAAGATCGCCGCCTAAGATTATTGGCCTTAAGGGACCGTTTCTCCACTACCAGGTCCATTGCAAATGAATGGTTTGCAGAACACGGAAGGCCTATTGGCAAGCGAAGTGTTTACCGACGAATGAGAAGTTTTGGCTTGTTTTCATACCGGCCACACTGGGTCCTCCCTTTAACTCGAGAACACCGACGTAATCACCTTGAGTGGTGCAGACAAAGGTCACTCTGGGATCAGGAATGGAACAGTATTGTCTTTAGTGACGAGTCTCGATTTTGTTTAGGCATGCACGATGATCGTGCCAGGGTTAGAAGGCGACGTGGTGAAAGGAGGAATCCACAGTTTTTTGTTGAAAGACATGTTCATCACACTGTTGGAGTTATGGATTGGGGTGCTATAGCTTATGGTTCCAGGTCACCTTTAATCTTCATCAGAGGTAACATGAACGGGCAGCGTTATATCCACGAAGTTCTAGAACCCTATCTTTTACCCTATCTTGACACCCTTGCAGATCCAACTTTCCAACAAGATAATGCCCGACCACATGTTGCAAGAGTCACAATAGACTTCTTTCAACATAATGATGTCACATTGTTACCATGGCCACCAAGATCTCCCTACTTATCCCCAATTGAGCACGTGTGGGAGATGATGGGTAGGAGATTGCTCAATTTGTAACGTCTTTCTCAGACTCTAGAAGCACTTCGAAAGGAGTTGGTGGTTGCCTGGAATGAGATACGACAGGAGGACATTGACCACCCGATCAGAAGCATGCCTAGGCGCGTTGGAGAATGCACATCAGGGTGCATCCACACATTATTAAAGGTCAAAGGGCTTTAAAGCAGTGCAATCATTTTGAAATTTTTATCATTTACTTATTATGCTTCATTAAGTACTTATACAAAATTTTATTAAAATAAAACCATTTAAACTGGGTGTTCGGATTTATATGTCACTATATATTCGCTGAAGTTTCTGGAGAGCTATATAGAGGACATACTTATCAACAAGAATTCAAGAATACTACTAAGTTGGCAAAACTTGTTTGTCTATGATATAACCACATATCTCAGTGTAGGAAATGCTTGAAGTTCGGTCACATAGACAAAAAATGTAGGGACGCGGTAATGTGCATTAAATGTGGACAAGTACATAGAAGTGAAATTTTTACTGTAAACATCTTAAAATGTTCTAACTGTATGAACTATAACGTTAAACATATTAAGATCAATGATTTGGTCACTCGCCGACAGACAAAAAATGTCCGTCGTTTTCATTCAGAATAATGTTTTGAGCGTTTATTCCTTTTTACGTCTTTCGAGCTAAAATTTTACATGTATAGTTCCGTAAATAATTTTCAGATTAATCATATTAATACAAATAGTGCTCAAGACACAAGTGCACTTAATTAATGGTGAGAAAATTCCAGTATCAATGTTAGTTTATATCACATGAATATACGAAGCCTAAAGCAAAATGTTGACTGTTTTAATATCTTTCTGAAATTAAACACAAATTTGATATAATAATATTAACAGAAACTTGACAAATCAATGATGTATCATAGTTCTATCTGGATGGCTATGATACGCTTCACAATAATCGTACGTACAATCAGATTGATGGGGTGGTGGTATACCTATGTAAGAAATGATATCAACTACAGATGTGATTTTGTGAAATTTGGTGACGGTATCACAGCGTTGGATTTAATACTGAGAATTAATAACAAAGGTGTAAAAGTCTCATCTGTATATAGACCACCATCATCAAACATTTGCAGAAAATCTAGTTAACAAAAATGCCATACAGTCACACCACATCATAATAGGAGACATGAATATTAATATACTGCAAGATACCAAATTAGTAAACAAATACCTCACTGTAATGCACAGCAACGGATTCATATCACATATAAATTTACCAACAAGAGTAGTCGATAGTAGTTCTTGCATTGATAATTTTTTTATCAAAAAATTTTCAAATTTCTTTCGGTACATACCATTAATTGTTGTAAACCATATTACCGATCATTTCCCACTGTAATACTTATATCACCACCAAAAAAAAAAAAAACAAAATAACAGTAGTAGATCCACCTCCAATAATGAAACGGTGAAATTTAGCTGTTTTGTCGATAATAAAGAGCTACATGAGAATATCAAATTAGAATCGTGGACAGCAGTGTAATGTGCAACAAATGTTGATGATGCTGCAGACACACTCATTGAACGCATAGAGCATTTAATTGAATGTGGTTCTAACCGAGTTAAAATTAAACATTTTGACAGAAGCAGGAATTTCTGGATAACTAAAGGTTTGATAAAGTCTGCCAATAAAAAAGAGAAACTATACAAAATGATGAAAGCATCACCAAGTGCAAATACCTATCGTAATATAATGAATATAAAAATATTTTTATCAATCTAGTTAGAGAAGCCAAACGCCAATTTTATCTAAAAAAAATACAAGATGCCAAATCTGATCCAAGATAACTGCGCCCGGTTGTCGATCACTTAGCTAACAAAGACGTTTAAGTCCAGCAAAATATTGATGAAATTAAGAATTAAGATTAAGAATTTTTCCACTAATTTTGGAGAAAATTTAGCAGCCAGTATTACAAAAAGGTTCTGAACGACATATTCCCAAAAACCCAACTTCTCAATTCATTCCTTTTAGAAAGCGTTAGTTCGATTGAAGTACAAGAAGCTGTGCTATCACTTAAAAACAAAGAAGTCCTGGTATAGATGATATCAAAGCTGAGCATTTTAAAGTAATAACCTACGACATAGCCGAACCACTTTAGTTATGTTATTAATTGGTGTTTCCAATCTGGAATTTGTCCTGATGCAATAGTTATTAATCCTGTTTATAAGAGCGGTGACAGAATGGAAATATCAAACTATAGACCCATATCAGTCCTATCGAATATAGCCAAAATTTTCGAAAAATTACTACAAAAAAGGATATTACAATTTTGGACAAAAACAAAAGTATATGTTCTGACCAATGTGGATTTAGAAAAGGGAAATCTACTACAGTCGCAATTTCGGCTGCAATGGATGAAATTAACTCTAATGTCGACAAAAAAATACCTACTATTGATATCTTTGTTGACCTAAAAAATGCCTTTGATGCGGTTAACCATGTCAAACTTCTGAAAGTTATGAAAAGATTGGTATTTAGGGGAACGTCACAAATCCTTTTAAAAAATTACCTTTCAGGTCAGGCACAGACACACTATTATTTGATCTCTATTTAAATGACTTATTCACAATTATCAGTACTGGAAAGATTATATGTTTTGCAGAAGACACCCTCATATTGCATAAAGCTGATGTCTGGAGCACGCTGAAGCAAATCGCTGAAATGGATTTTATGAGGATCATTGACCGGTTTCATAGTAAAATTTTATCAGTTAAATTTATTGCATTTACATACTATTCAAAATTTTTATCTACATTCGAACAAATTTCCGTTAATTATCATCGTCAAAAAACAAAAATCGATAGAGTTAACACTTTAAAATATCTTGGAACATTTATAGACTCACATTTAAGGTGGGATAACCATTTTAAATCTGTTATCAAAAAATTGTTGCCTATAAACTCAATGCTTGCTAACATTCTTACAGAAAGTTATCTGCGAATCCTGTACCATGTCTTAGTTGAAACCCATATAATATACGGCATCACAGCCCGGGGTGCCACCTGCAGGACATATATTTCTGACGTAGATATATCACAAAAAAGTGTTTTGAACGCCATTTTCCATAAGCCAAGATTATATCCCGAACAACTCATATCAGGAAACAGGGATACTTGATAATAGACAATTTTATTTTATTTTATTTATTATTATTATTATTATTATTATTATAAGCTTATGTAGAGATCCTGATGGAATTTTCAGTAAATTATACTGATAGTACGAACCGCAGTAAATACTCACCCGTATGACATTTGCAGAGCATATTTAATTTGTTCATTAACAAGTAGGTGACATCTACTACCCAGCTAGAATCGTCGCCACCTAACGGTCAAGTGCGCAGTGCTCGATTCTAGCGATAGACGGCGTTTCGTGCTGTCTTATTCCGATAGATTTCACACTTTGTATAGTGTATAGCTGCTATGCTTTCATTCGTTGTCCGAGAGACACAAGCCTAGCCTAGACCATGCTGATGAGTAGCCAAAGAGTACGAAACTGGTTGGCTGACTTTGGTCAAGCGGACGAAAGCAGAGCATATTTATTTTATCGGCTTTAAACACTAGCCTCATGAACCTGAGACCTACTTCGACACTTTTGCATATTTACTGTTAGTTTTTGAGCAAGAGGAAGTTCGAATATTTAGCTGTTTTATCATTGGCACTGTTCATTCCAAGATTTTCTGAAAGCAATTTAATCCCATTATCACTACCTCTTAGTTATTTTTTCATCCACTTACCCTCACATTTCATATGTTGTCAGTTGAGCGCGTACCAATCGCAATTCAGTTTGGTTTCGGAGGAATCATCTGTGAGAACCATCGGAGAGAAGTTCGGAAGTTATTATGCGAAAGTAAATGTAGTGTGGTGAGAGAATAGGAGCGACCCAAAAATTCAGGCCGAAATCGATAGGAAGTGCTTACGGGACTACCGGGAGTTCCAAAGGCTGAACAAACAATCGCGAGCCAAAATTGATTTTTTAATTTTTCATACGGCTTCCTGGTACAGCATCCAATAAAGGTTTACTGCCTGTGCAATAAACATTGTGTTAGCTAAGTTTTTTTTAGTCGTTGCAACAACCTAGAATGTCGAGTTCTAGTTTAAACTTACAACGAATTACAGTATCGAAAAATATTCCAGTCTACTCATCGAATAGACTTTTTAATTTGGGAGCAGAAATTCTATTGAACTCAAGACGTTAGCAGCTTGTTATCACGGGGACTTCTAAGGAAGCAATTTTATTGTTTCAAATAGGTTTAAGAAAATGCTTTTAAACAAAAAAGTCAAGTCAATTTTGAGATTCCGTACTCATGTACCAAGATTTTCATGTACTTTCTCAATTTTCTTCCTTGTGTTGAGAGCTCTGCACTTTTAATAAAAATCGTTAGGCTCCCGAACCCTGGAAGTCAAAGAAGTATTTTTAACAACATATTGAAGTAACCCAAGAGAATTAATTTTCATCCGAAAGATATTATTTCAAAGACAGAGGTCTACCAACATGAAGTAATTACTCAAGCTGCATCACGATTAAAACATTGTTTAAAATTATCGGTACACAAATGTTTACTGAGTAGCGATATTGATGATTAATGTATGCAACAAGAATAAGACTTGCTGAATTACAAAAAAATATATACGTCACCCCCCCCCCACCCCCTCAGTTTGTAATGAACTCTGAAGTAGTTACGAACTTAAAAATGGCAAAAACGTAGTTTGATCTTTGACCCGTCAAAAGTTTAGACAAATTTGGAAAATTTTTAAAACTAAATTTGGGAACGTATGGAAATCAATCCAACTGTTCGTGGGATTCCAATGTTACAAAAACGTCATTAGCATGGATTATGTATGTGTGGAAAGAAGAAAAGAACACCATGGTTGGAAATGACTTTTCATCTAATATTTTGTAGCTATTGTTCGAATTTGAAAATTGAACTGTTGGAGGTTTGTGTTTATCGCTTTGGTTTAAGATCCAGTATTTAGAAAACGGAAAGTTTTTAGCACGCATAACGTATGCCCTAAAAGTTTTTTTAATGAAGAACACTAACAAGTTACCAGAAATTACAACTCAATACTTAACGAAACTATACCATCGAATTATGTGCAGTGGCCCATTCTGCTCTACCAGACGCAACTTTCTTCGACTGTTTCTCATGAGGTCCTGGATGGAATTCAGATCAATTTCTCTCAGTTTTTCGTAAATTCGCCGTCGTAATTATTGTTCTTCATCTTGGACTTTCCAGACTCCAGGATAAAGCTTCCTAGACAGTAAAGCCCAAAAATTCTCTATTGGGCGAGGCTGCCCCAAGTTTGGAGGACTATCGTTTTTGGGAACAAAAGCTATGTTGTGTTATCGAAGGCAGTTTTGGGTATCTCTTGAGTAATAGCATGATGCAAGGTGTGGTCAAAACATGATATCACATAATCAGTATGTTCGTAGCAAATTGAAGCAATTTGGAAAGGCAGTTATGGATATAGATCTGACTATCAAAAGGTTGGTCGAAATTGCGCACCAGGCAAGGATTTTATCTGCAAACTTCGCTTTGTTTGTATCTAACATTGTCAGAGCATTCCCCTACGTTATCCGTATAAAATCCGTCGTTTCCCTTTATTTCAGAATTACTCAAAGTGAAATACTTTTCGTCATCTAAAATAATACTTTTTCTATTGGCAAAGTGTACCCGCCTCAGTTGACGACACCATCTTGGTATACGAAGGAGTTGCGCACTTAAGTCTCTTTCTATATTTAAGATCATTCCTCCTAAATTCAACCGACATTGTACTCTTAGAAGATCTGTATTGACGAGCCAGTCTCCTTTTTAACATTCCAGCCTGACTTTTTGCTCTTCTTACCAGTCTTTCTGACCTCTGTGCAGTAAATAATTGCTTTATTTCTGGAATTATCGACAGATTTCAGCCTTAGATACCAGTCCAACCAACTTGTAGATACTTTTTATTATTTCTAATTTAAACGACATCTTAAAGCGAAAGATTCAAAAAAAAAGTTTGGTTTCCAAAGGCAACTTGATCTTATTTTGTGTTTGTTACAATTAAAGCTAATGAATTTTGAGCCAACTCTTTTAGGACAGACGTTATGCTTACTAACTCTTCATGCCGAAATACCTGTTTACCTGGAACCTTTCGCGGCCACCGAATTCATTCTCTGTTCTATATCCCCCACTACAGACCTTGATAAGTGAATCTATATAAATTAAGTAATTTCATATTATTCTTATGATCCACCTTCAATGCTGATACGTAGAATTATTATGAAGCTTTGCAAGTTTCAGTCTAAATTATAAGTTAATTGTTTTCTATTTGTCTTCAGAGTTTCATTCAGATAAAACTTTTAGTTCGACAAGTTGGTGTTACTTTTTTTGACATCCACTGTTGTACAAAATATTTTATGTCAGTTGAGTCTGATTTGTAAACTTCTTTTCCACATTTTCTGAAACTATACAAGCATGATTTGAAATTATAATCAGATTTGGATAAAAAATTCAGAACTTCGTTGGTGCACTTCGATAACGTACTTTGTTTAGTTAACACAGGATTGGCAACTTTTATGAGATTCAATATGTTCCAAATAAAAACCGATTTCAACAGTTTAAATTTAATTTGCTGGATGTATTTGATTTGTTTATAGTGAGCTTCAATTTAGTTACCGACCAATGTTTATTATTTTGAATACGACATATAAACGTATGTTACATATTAATAAAGATCTGGATATATCATGCTGGACGACCTTTTTGGAACTGAGACTTTGTAAACTATGTACACACTCATAATACAGCATAAAAAAGTTAAAAAAATGCGTGGAAAATGTTGTATATGAATTATATGTATATGTATTACTATGACTTCAACACATTATTTTATGGAAGGAATAGCTCGTAGTCATCAAATTGCATCAAGGTTCTCATCACATTTGCAGCAGTTTAATCCTTTGCCATAGCAAAAGTTTCTCCATTATTAACTTTCAGAATTAGCTGAACTCTTTCAATTTTTTTACCAGTTTCTATTTAACTTAACCTGTTTCTTTCTCAGTATGTATGTGTGGGACAAATCTTGGCGCACGTTTGGCTTGCGCGGCAATACAAAATAAATTAACGGCGGCCATTTTGAATCAAATATGCATAGTAACTCTTATCATGAGGGTATCAAATGAAAGGACTTGAGATAAACAGGACACAAATGAGGTCCAACTGTCCCGAGAGTCCAGGCGTTGCTACCTGCAGACTACCTCCTAAGAGTAAGATTTTGTGAGTGGGTGTTGCAAGAAAATGTTCGAAATGCCCGTTTTAAGGTGATATTTTGGCCATCAATGAAGCTATTTTTACTCGTAATGGGATAACTAGTCTTCATAATGCACACATTTGGTCCTTTGAGAATCCTCACGCAGTGGTCCAGACACACCAGCATCGTTTTTCTTTGAACGTGTGGGCAGGTATTGTCGAGTAACGTCTAATTGGACCGTTCATATTGCCAGATCGGATGGATGGTCACCAATATTTGCAATTTCTTCGGAATGATTTGCCGGTCCTTCTTGAAGATGTGCTTTTGGCGGTCCGAGCATAGATGTGATTTCTGCACGATGGGGCACCTCCGCATTTTCGTGATTTTTTTATCAGATACGCTGGATCGGAAGGGGTGGACCAATTGCATGGCCTCCACGGTATCCCGATCTAAACCCTATGGACTTCTTTTTTTGTGGAAAACGTGGTATACCGTACTACAGTTCAGAAAATTGAAGAATTGCGTGACCGAGTCACAGTGGCTGCCGATAATTTGAGCCTTCAGGCACAGCAGGAAGGAGGTGTATTTGAATTAGTGCACCGAAATTGGATTCGATGCGCCCAAGCTTGCATTGCAGTAAATGGAAACAAGTAAACTGTTAACCTATATTATTTTACCATCTCTATTTCTGTAGGACTTTTGTTACATTTTTTTTTATAATTCAACTTATTTTCTAATAGTGCATATGTGGTTAAAATTTGTCGGATAAGTTGTGAAACACCCTGTATATTAATTTATTATTTCATTAATACCGATATACGATTGTTCTTGTATCCACAATTTTATTCGTTTTATGTATGTATATTAACTGGTGCGTTGTCTCCATTCATCAGGCAGAAGATTATAGACTCATGGGCCTAATTATTCAAATGACTTTTGCCCAATTTGCTTATACATCCTTCGGGTCTGAACTGATCTCAGGAGCGTATGTTTGTATTTATAAATACATAACATCAGGTTCATACAATATAATTGTCCGATACTACTTGTAGAAACACAAGAATCCTGATACAATTTTTCGGTTGGTTGAAGAATATTGACACATAAAATAGCTTTCAAAATCCATTTTTGTTCAACCTCAATTTTTTTAATCCCGCAGGCAGTACTTCCCCGCCATCCATCAATCAAGGAATGTGTATATGAATTATTGGCGTGCCACGAAAAATATCGACGATTTACATTTTTTTTCAGTTACCCCTATAATAGGGGTATATCAAATGACGCGGTTTGATACAGCTGTTGAAATTGTAGAGGAAACTGAGAATTTAGGAATTTTACACAAATTTTGAGAACCATGACATAAATATAATTTGAGAATGCTATTGTAAATATAATTGACAAACATGTTTAAACCAGTGACCAAATGAAGACTTACCAAAGCGCTGATCCACGCTCATCTGGACATTATATTATAATTTTCTCACGGAAGAAATGAAGTTCAAGTATTGAAAAACTGCTGCACGAGATCCTGTTTCTAAGATATACATGAGCAAGAACATATTACCGACTATTATTTAAGAGAAAGTGTTTTAAAATTCATGTATAGTGGATTGCTTTAGTATGGAAGTCTACTGTATAAAGTCTTAAAATATAAATTACCCGGTTATCTGTTTAATTCACATCACCGAGTTTTTTACCCAACAATGTTTATTTCAATATTCCGAATCATACAACGTCTATATTCAAAAAGTGCTTTACTCACGCTGCACCAAATCTAATGAACAATTATTAAGTGCTTTTTGAAACACCTTCTATCTGAAACGGCAGAAGTGTGATGGAAAAAAGTGCTACTTCAGCTACATAGATTTGAATCCACAAATTAAATTTAATTGTGGTTGCTACAATATCTTCAACTAACAATCTAACTATCATGTTATATATAGTGATGTGAATAATATTTGTTGAAAATACTAATCACTCTATACAGTTGATGTTAAATATTCATGAAACTAACTTTTTAGAAGGAGAAGGAAAATGGCTGTGCCAAACCTCTCTCGTTTGGAATGTCCATTTCATGTTTGTTATGTATTTACATTTTAATGAAAAATATTATTATAATTATAATAATAATAATAATAACTATTATTATTATAATAATTATTCTAGATCCAATATGGCGTCCGTCGCTGAATGGCGATTTATAGCTTCTATGGTCATCGCTATGATATGGGTATCAAATGAAAGAACTTAATGAGAGAAACTCAATAAATGAATAGCGTCATTCTAAATAGCTATTACCGCCGAATATTGATTTATCATTATATGATTTATATATAATGAAATTTTATAATACAAATAAAGTAGGAAGTTTTATGGAGTTCGATTGGTAAAACATATGGAAGTTATATAGACATTACCAAATTCGCTATTTGACCTGAATAGTAAAAACTAAAAAATAAATAAAACAAAAAAATGCGTTTTTGAAAACAAGCTTTTATTTAACATATCACAAAATGAACTAAAAATCTTATAACTCTTTTTCGTTTGGAAATATTTAAACGGTAATGCAACTCCTCTATCTCACGTTTTCAAATAAAACCGTGTAAGGTTTTGACAGCAAGGTGGGAAAATGGTGAAACAAGCTTTTATTTTAAAACCTGAGACCAAAGAAATTACTTTTAAACTTAAAATGTATTTTTATTTAATTACTCTAACTCGCAATTTGCATAACTACATAGTTGTAGGTGCCATTCATTAATGTCGCCTTTTATAAAGAATATTGTAAAACTAGGTAAATACGGTGAACAAAGAAAAAGAAAACCATACAATAGGTAAGCTCTAGCAATATTTTTGAAACAGTTGGTTGCCATTACAGTTAGTTAGCCAAATGTACCGTCAGAACAACTTAGCTGTGCATAAGACCATTTAAACTGAATTCGTTTTAATTTACAGTTCGTAGTAGTCAGAAACCGTTTACTAGAACACGACTAAGACTTTTTCCGTCAGTTATTATCTCCGTCCTCTTCGTATTGGTTTGTTGCATTATGCGTACCTTTTGTTGTCTATTAGCGCCCGTCTTGAAACTGCGCCTGATTTCACCTCACTTCTGAAGAAGGTTCGTCTACGAATTCATAAATCTGAACTGCAACTTTCATGGGCCACTAAGCATAAATATTCCATCATAATTATCTATGAAGTGGACATCACACTTCTCATCGAAATTGTGTTTAACATTTTTAACCGTCTGCCAAAAGAGGATAATGATCTGAATTCCGCTTCCAGCAAACCAATTTAATTTTCTATCGTGGGACCTCACCTGGTCCGATAGATACGACGCGAAGCACGGATAAGGCTTGCGATTAATTGGAATACCTTTCAACTGAAAAATGAAACGAATACGCAGCTGACATAACTCTTATATAGGATAAAGGATAACGAGGCTTCAGATCAGATGAAATAGCAGAAGCGTTTGGATAAATCTCTGCCGATCCAAGCTGGACCTGCATAGCGGGATACCCGGCTGAGTAATCTAACAGCTCAGCTAGAAATAATTGTTCTGGCTTCCAGAGGAATCAGGGACTGGGGATAGCAGTATCATACATACCACACATTCAGATAAACCCCACATCACACGACAATGATATGGAAGCTCATTAACAACCTCGATCGGTCGGCAGTCCGATGATTCGGGCTTGGTGTTGATGTATTATATTAATCAGTTACATAACAAAAATAGCTACAAATATTCATTAAAAGCGTAGTGACAGAAGTGTTTAAGAGTTTAAATCATGCATGCACTGAATAGTACCTCAAGAACTATGATATATGGGATTTTGCCAGAGGTTCTTCCAATCCTCAAAACACTATTCAAACTCGTTCTTTGGGGTAGTGCTTAGCTCACTCAGTGCTTGTAAAACGACGGCCCTTTGAGGTTTTCTTAATTTTGGAAATAATAAAAAGTCACACGGCGAATATGAAGGTTGGGACATCGTTTTTGTCCAAAAATTCATCAACAAGCGATGTCGTACATATGAGCAGGGCATGATCATGGTGCAAAAACCATTAATTGTTTTTCCACAAATCCCAGCAATTTTGTGGCTAACTCGCCTTATTGACCGTTGACTTCATTCAGCTATACCTGAGCAACTTTCATTCGCCGCTGTTTTTGTTCATTCAACACTTTTTGAACACATTTGGATACTCCGCGTTTCATACCCAAAACATTCGAAAAAACTTTCATTAGCTACTTGATATGCTAACATCATCAGCGACTCTGATTGTAATTCGGCGAACGTTCATAAGAATTTCTCCCACTTTTTCCACGTTTTCATAGGTTGTTTATGTTGTAGAGCGTCCAGCACGGGTATTACGTATCTTGAAAATTGAGATTAGGTCGTTTTTTTGTGACGTAACATAAGGTTTTTTTGAAATAACGTAGGTCTTTCTACAAGATGTTAACTTAGCACTGGATGAGGGACACTTGTTGCGAACTCGTCTTGTAGTTGTACGCGTCGACTGAACGTAATAATGCTTCAGTTATCAATGTGATGTAACGTCTGCTTCAGAGATGGCATTGCTGGAGGTCTAAGCTGTAAGTTGTATACTAAAGCTGAAAGGAAACGGCAGTGCATAGGTGCATAGGGAGTATTTGTGTGCTAATAGTATGTGTTGATGATAATTCCAGTGGTTTCTTGTCTCACACTTACTTGAGACTCAAAGCTAGAAATTATTTGCGCATCCACTTTTTTATTCATTCTGGAAATTACATATGCAAATTTGCTGAATTTCAAAATGAAAGATGTGAGAAAAGAAAATCCCTGGTTGGTGAAGTAGCAGGTGAGAAAATATGTTACAGACAGGAATATTTATGAAAGTGAGAAGGTTATTACAATATTTTTTATTTCCATTTAAATTTTATGGAAATGTATTTTGCGTTGTCTATAAAGAATCAACGCCTAGATGTGAAGCACTGTGATGTTTGAAGTGCGATGCGTCATTTCTAATTTTTCTGCGATATGGCTTAATTTAAAACACAAAAAACGGGAAAAATCGTAATTTATGACTTTGAACATAACCTGTATTGGGAAAGGCCGACATATATAAGTAACCATCGGTCACATCTAATAGATATACTACATTGCCAGCATATTTAGTAATGATTTTCTAACATATCAAGTATCACTGATTTTATACACATGCATACTTTCAGTCTTGCTACTTAACCAACTTTCTTTCCTTCACATCTTCTCAGAGATAAACACTACAGACTTCTCGGCTTCACAAAACATATACTTGCCTCTGCAAGCAACAATGCGTGTAGTTGAGTCATTCTTCCATAGATGGACGCTCACAGCGACCATAGCGTGCAACGTGGAATAAACTATGTGCACCCTAAAAACTACCTAGTATGCAAGATGGCCATCTTGGAAACACTTATACCTCTCGTGAACACTTGTTTTACTCATAAATGACTCACAATAGGTGTCTGTCAACAAATCACACACGTTGATAGACTTTATGTAATTTTTTACGTGATATTTGACTCAAACCCTTTGATCCATATTCTTTGATCCATTTCTTTCCCCAAACGCAAATCGTCGAGCTCATCTTAGTGGCTGCCCCAGGTAGTGTACACAATGAATACAGCTGAAAATGTTGTCATACTTCAAGGGCATATATATCAACATAAGGAAAAACAATAGACAATCGGACTCTTCAAATCCGCGAAATTTAAAAATTCCAGTTATTTTCCGAACATACATTTTTGGGGATACATCCGTCTCACTGTCAGATCCATTTCCGAGAGTGTTGTCTTGTAATCCAGTTTTCCATGTTCCTCCTAACTCTTTGCCCGGGCTTTCAAAAGCTGGCTCAAGACTAAGGAGCTTGCTGGCTGATTTTGTCTTCGCCAGAGCATCCGCCGTCTCATTGCCCTTTATCCCAGCCTGCCCCGGTACCCACATTAACGATGGTGGATGCTGCTGCAAGACAATTCAGATCTTCCCTGCATTGCAATACAAGGCTCGAAGTAATCCTACAGGCACTTAGTGCCTTGAATGAATGAATCTTGAATTTTAGAGGCATCCCGGCCACCATAAGGAGCCAGTGCATAGACCGCTTAAGCGGGCCCTTATGCACCTCTACAATACTTAAATCACAAGCCTCGCCCTTTTAGCGAAGTTGAGAATCGCCTTGAGTCCAAGCTCCTTTACGTCCTGAGGGTCCAAAGTAATGGACCCCAGTATAGTCTGCCTATAGTAGCTCAGAGCTTCACAGCGACACAAAACGTGCGCCGAGGTCTCTTCCTCTACTCCGCAGCGTTCGCACAAGGGATCCTCAGCCACCCCCATCACGTGCAGGTGCCGCCTTAACGTGTTATGGCCAGACAACAGTCCCACCAGCAACCTTAGGTTGGCTCTACCCAGAGATAGGCAGAAGCGTCCATCCTTAGCACTGGGCCCTTCAATGAGCTCTCGTGCCTGGCGGAGATGTCTAGAGATACTTCTCCATTTCTGAGAGTGTTGTCTTGCAACCCACTTAGTGCCTTTATTGCAGCCTGGCTGTTGGAGAAAACTGTTATTCTTCTTCTAGGCCTCCCCCCTCCAAAATGCGGGCATCTCACTCCTACCTCGTTGGATACTCCACATCAGACTGACGGTTGAAGCGATATTTAAGGGTAATGAAATCACTCCTGCTTAGAAGGACGGGTCCTCCCTTTGCAGTTCGACTAAGATGACAGTATGACCCTTGACAGGATTCAAGAAGGCCCAGCTGCCCCGACTCCACAGTCGGTGTGCGACTACCCTCGCTTCACCGCAGATCACTAGATCCAACGGTGGGAGATCCAGCAGAGCTTCCATTGCACTCAATAGCGTTGTTCGCACTGCGCTTGTAATGCCAGTATAGGCCAAACGCTGAATTTTATTGAGTGTGGCCTTAGTTGTCTCAGTTTCAATGGAAAGCCACCAGACCAGGGAGCCGTACAAGAGAGATGGACGTATTATCTTCGTGTAGAGCCAGTGTACCACTTTGGGTTTAAGTCCCCACCTTACACCGACAATACGTCTGCAGGCCCACATTAAATCGTGAGCCTTGTTAACCTTGTATTCAACATGCTCTCTCCAGTCTAGTTTGCAGTACAGGATAATTCCTAGATATTTTACTGATTGGAATAGAACTGATCTAGTCTGAAAGAAGGTCAGTAAGACAAGCTTGTCAAGCCTTTTTCTCCTAGTGAAGGATCAGCTCGGTCTTTCCAGCGTTGACAGAAAGATCGACTTCCCTACAGCACGATTCCACAGAGCGCAGAGCGCCCTGCATAAATTCAGAGACTGTTTCACAAAAACGACCTCTAACTACTATGCTTAAGTCGTCATCATATGCTTGCCCGTAGACACCCGCACTGCTGAGCTTAACGAGGAGTTGGTTCACCACGAGGCACTACAGTTGGTGTGACAGAACTCAGCCCTGTGGGCAGCCCCGAACTACACTGACGCTGCAACTTACGTTATTCAGCATAGCTGTTGCTACCCGACCCTCCAGAGTAGATAGGATCCAATCTGCTGGATTGATCTAACCCCGTGCCCAACCAAGGCATGTCTGATACAGGCGGTTGTAGTGCAATTAAATGCACCTTCAATGTCCAAAAATGCCACGATTACCACTTCTGGCTGGTCTAGAGTCTTCTCCAGCCTGCCTACTAGATTGTGTAAGGCCAGATCAGTCGATTTCCCAGCTTGGTATGCAAACTGCCATCCCTCAAGAATCTGTCAACTATCCTTTCCAATGTCTTAAGCACTAAAGATGGAAGGGTAATCGGACGAAAATCCTTCGGGCCAGTATATCTAGCTATACCCGATTTAAGAATAAATACCACTTTAGCCTGCCGCCAGCTTCTAGGTGTGAAGCCCATGCCCACATATGCTCGAGACACCTTCAACAGGTGAGGAACAATCGAACTCCGTGTAAGATGGACAGAAGTACACCGTCCATACCTGGGCTTTTGTATGAAGCAAACGAATCTATCGCCCATACCATCCTTTCCAAGATAACAATCTCCCTTGCAGTGCGACAGTTTTCCCCTGAGAGCCTGGGCACATGGATGCACTATATGGTTGACTGCGAAAGTGCGCATCCATCATAAGCCTCAGATTAAACTCCTCGGAAGTAGTATTACCTCCCAAGGGATCAGACAGAGATCCCAACCTTGATCTTGCTTTAGTGTCTTTGCATAGGACCCTGCTTAGTCTAGCAGTAGCAGGAATGTCATTTATGGACCGACAGAAGTTCCTCCATTATTCTCTAGAGGCCCTTATAATCTCCTTTTTGTATTCCAGCAACGCGTTCTTGTAGTCTTCTCATTTGGGAGAACTTCTCCTGTGCTTATCTCGGCTAAGAAGTTTGAGCACAAGTCGTTTCCCATGCTCTAACTAGAAGGTTTTCTTGTCCTTACCTTGAACTTTGCGTAACGGGCAGTCTTCCTCATACGGAGTCGTCAAGAGACTCTACAGCTGCTTCTATATCAGAGCCCCTACAAAGGCTGTATGGGACCTCTCCAATGTTACGGTCAAGGTCTGTCCTAAAGGACCCCCAATTAGTATGCCTAGGATTCCGAGCATGTTTATCTGGAAGCTGTCCATCAGTCTCAAGCAGATATACTTATGATCCGACATAGAGAGGGTGTTAGAGGCACTTACCAGTCCCCAATCTCCTGAGCCAGATTAAGCGTAATTCGTCAATAACCTCTTCTCTGACATTAGGAACTCCATGAGGTCTTTGCCCCGATTGTTGATGTTCGAGCTGTCCCACATAACGTGGTGAGCATTGCTGCCGCATCCAATCACGACGTCGAGTCCAGAATCGCACAGGATGCGACAAGGTCCCCCAGTTTCTTAGACGTAGGAGTTTCTTTTGAATCGTAAGAAAGGTATGCCGCACATACGATCAGGTCCCTGTCAGCGCCTTCCTTCTTATATCTAAGTCTAACTGCAACTAGGTCGCTGAAGGTAAATTCTTCAAGTTGCCATGTATTAATGTAAGTCATTACGCAATATCTGGGCTTCGTGCACGGAGTATCGCTAAAAAGCGCATAGCCCGGTACACTGAACCCTTTTACTGAACCATTTTCTTAACCAGGGTTCCTGGATGAGCCACGCCACGACGGACTCAAGAGATTTCCTGAGTAAGGACCATCGAAGCCGCTATGCAGTGCTGTAAGTTAATTTGAATGAAATTGAGACTTACCATGGGTTTTGAGAGGCCCCTCCTGCACCTCCCCGGATGCCGGTATATGTGCCCTATTCGGGCGTACGGCCGTGGCCGCCACAGTCTTCTCTGTCGCAGCCGCCCTCATCCAAGCTTCCACGGAGGAGTTCTCGGACTAGGCTTAGAATTCCTTTCTCGTCCAAATCGCTGTTATTGTCCTGTGGGATCCGTTTCATCGCCGGGCCCGCCGCGATGTTTCCTGCGGATACCCCGCTAGGACCTGCCGTCTCCTTGTCCGTAACCTCCGAACCCGTCCCCCGTGAAGGAGCCTGGTCTACCGCCATAGCTCCCATCGATCTGGGCTGGTCAGACACCTGGTTTGAAGCCAGGCCTGTTCCGCCAGGTGTCGACCCGATATCTGACTTTTTCTTCGTTCTCAGGAGTGTGAACACCCCCGAGCCTCGTCCGCAGCATAGCATGTTGCCGTTGCCATCAGTAACCTTCCACCTTATGGAATCCACTGAGAGAACAAGTCGGACCCCTTTGGGTTCCTCCTTTCTCCCCAGTAGCCTTTAGGCGCTGTGAGAGCCTCCAGGATTGTGTCTCGTGAGTCTCCTCGCAGTGACCTCATTTCCCCGGTTGATACTTGGGAACCCGGTGGTAAAGAAGAATATTGCCAAGGCTCATCGTAATGCGCCTTGCACCTTACCACGGCCGCTGATCCACCACGTGGGCCTCCAACCATGCCCTAGAGGACTCGTCCTCGCAGACAAAGGTGGCTACCCCTTTAGAGAGGTAGCAGTCATTGTACCTAGGAACATGATCTATCCAATTTAGTCTACATTCCAAGATAATTCCTAGATATTTTACCGATTATTATAGAACGAGTCTACTTCCTAAGCAGGTCGGCATGACCAGCACGTCAAGCTTCCTTCTACTAGTGAACAGAATTCGTTCGGTCTTTGCAGAGTCAGAGACCGTTCTAGAAAAACGACCCCTAACTACTATGCTTAAGTCATCAGAATAGGCTTGCACATAAACACCCCTATAGCCCAGCCTAACGAGGCATCATTCATTACTGCATAAAAGTCGATATTTTTATAAAAATCTTAAAAACTGATTTATTTCAGAACCTGTTGGCTTTTGTTCACTATACGATAAGGCGCTTGAGTATGAGTTTCCTTTCTTGTACCTGCACTTGGACATTGCGTTTGTGCAACTCATTCCATGTATTCTAGCTTTTACCGGATGTATTGATACCGAGGCGAGTGTCCACAACAGAGACGGTTTGTCACCGGTTCGACCTCGCAGTGGCATGATACGTCCCACTAATAATGAAGCTCAATCATTCCGATAATATTGACCTCAGACCTCACAGGTCGGCTAGGACAGCCATTGTGTCCGGGGTGCATACAATGCGGCAGGCAGCAAGCGTCAGGCGTCGAGCGCCGGCGGGTGTCAAGTGGAAAGCGCATTATATACCCCCTCGTGAACACGAACGGCATGAATGGACCGAGCAGCCGAGAGCTGGCCGCCAGCGTCAGTTTTGTTTATCAGTTTTAACTAGGTTATAGCAGTGTCTGCACGTATGCGGTGAAAGTTGATGAGGAGAAGGACAGTCACTAATACAGGGAAATTTACCCTAGTTCTTTTTGCGAAACTTTGAAGGTCGACAGGAATGAAAGAGAAAATGTATTCTAATGGTAACAGACCTTTTGAGCACCATTAAACCAGACAGATCTCAATACAAAATGTCTTAGCACCTTGTGCCAAGCTCATATCTTCTGATCCACACTAGGACATTAGACATTTATGTATGAATTCTTTGAGTCAAGAAGCTTGATATTTTTAGAAACTACTTGATATTCTTAACCACTAGTTAAGTTGACCTCAAAATGAAACCACTTCAAACCTGAACGCTTGACTTGACTTGATTTTCTTCTTGACGTGAGGCTAAGCATCTTCATACTACTTGATACATGATGGCAAATTATATTTTTGTTCTACTAAAGGTCTGCAGTGACATTTATTTGTGCAACCGTTGATCCGTATCTTGTATTATAATGCAAATAATCACGAAAATCTAGTTTCGATTGCAAGAGATTTTTATCGATGCGTGCAACATAAGCGCCCATTGCTTATTTATATTGAAAGTACCTGCATTTTTCGAGTACTTCACGTAAAAGCGACTTCATTTGATTTACATTACTAATATCTAAAACTTGACTTGAGCTTTCCTTGACAGGTAGTTAGAAAATCAAGTCTCTAGTCTTATGTGATATGGCATAAAGCATCATACCGGCAAAAAATGAGTCTTGTATGGTATTTGTGATCGATCAGCATTTCTCTCTTCTTCTTTGTGCCACAAGATGATGTAGAGTAGACCATGCCCATTTCTGGTAGATATGACTATGTGGCCGACCCTTTTTTACTAAGAAAACGTTTCAGTTAGCAGGCTGTTTAAATTAAAACGTACTTTAAGAAGCCTCCTCTGACTATATTTTTGCAACCACAATTTTGTATGTGAGTATATGCGGATTGTGATAGAAACTTTTTTGTATTACGACTTACTCTACGCATGTGGATTCTGAAGCAATACAATACAAACTCGATCAAAAATACATGGAACGCGATTTCAAATTAAAACTTGCATACAATAACAATGAATGATATCCCGACAATAATTCAAATAACGGCCAATTATTCATGCAGCAATTTGTTTTTTGTAAACGCTCAACGTGATTCATTTCATGTGCCATATTTCATCATTTTTTGCTCAGTGGTTAAAACGTATCATAGCATTTAATAACATTTTTGTTACTTGAACGTCTGGTAGAGAGGAGCTTTCAAATATATACAGTATAAGTATTGGCTGCATTCAAAAGTCTTCACCTAAAATTAACGGGCACCAGTGGCGGTGATACAGGGGTTTAGTGGCATTATTTTTCCAAATAAAAATAGTACAACACTGTTTATTCAAAACGCGCAATTTTTCGAATTTTACCTTCAATTTGCTACAAATAATTACTCTTGCGTTTTTCTTAGTTTGCATTGTTTCCGTAAACATGAACAGAAGGTCATTCATGAAGAGCCGAGATACAATTAGTTCCAAAATGAAATAGGAGGCCTTGACACCAACTTGACGTTTCTTGGGAGGTAGTTTGTCAAAGTTGTGTTATATGGTTGTTATCGTTACTACTATCATTTTTTTGTAAAAGTCAAGTCAAACGTTTCTTTTTTCCATTTTTCAGTGCTGAGAAATGGAATTTAGCAATGATCAGTACGCCGATATTATTTTTGTGTACGGGTTCTGAAACGGAAATGCGTTATCGGCTTCTCGGGAGTATCAACGTAGATTTCCTAACAGATTCCAACCTACCCCAAAAGTTTTTACGCGTTCATTTCTAAGACTTCGGCAGTATGGAATTGCCAAGCTTCCCGGAGTTAGACGCCATGGTGTCCGGCATACTGTTCAAGAGTAAGTGGAGGTGATTAATTTGGCGCTGGATGATCCTTGTACAAGTACTAGGTGGATTGCAGCCCAGTTACCAAAGTCTTGCGTGGAGAATTTTAAATCGAGAAGTTTTACATCCTTACTATCGGCAAAATGTGCAATGTCTGCAGCCCGGCAACGAAGTGCAACGGTGAAATTTTTGTGAGTGGTTACTGCAAATGCATAATCAAATAGCAGATTTTATTGATTTGGTTTTGTATTACATGGACGACCCCCCTTAAAATGTGGTCCTGTGTATGATGTTTCATTTTGATCACGACTTGTGAAAATCACCCTGTATACAATATGTTACTACAAGCATTGCACAGCCGTAGCATGTTAAGGATGGCAAACTGCATACATTTAGCTACTTGTCGCTCTATTCAGTTATTTAGGTAGTTCACTAGCGATGTCAACAGTATGCTCCTGAACAAGTATCGACTGAATAATAAACGTTTATTGGCTCTCCTATCAAAGCGTGCTAGGTAGAGCACTAATAAAGTGAAGAGAAAAAAAGTTACTAGAAACTAGTGTAACTCTAACTTTGAAATTATAAATTGCGTTTTGTGGAACACAATTGTCATTAACACATGGGTAGTACTCGCATTTTGTGACCTTGCTTGATGATATGTTTTCTTGTAGGCCGATTGGTTTAGGGGGGGGGGAAGGTCCAAGGTTTTGAGAAAAAGTAGTATGACATCTAACTGGATTTATCGATATTGATGGTCGTATTTTCGTTTAAAAGGGCATCATTGCGCATTTCTAACAGTGGTTTTGTCAGTTTAAGCAGTTTTTATTATGTGTTAGATTGCGCTCAATTACGAAGTCGCCGTTTTTCGAACGCTATGGTACCTATCATTATTTTTCGTGAAGAATCCTACAAACTGATAAATAGTGCATGCTGTTATGTTCGTGTTTCAAGAAGTTATGCGTAAAAATACGATTCACTTTAAACTTTCATGTTTATATGGATTAGGCAAGCATTGAATCCATGACAGTTATTTCAAATGAATTATTTAAATACCTCTCAATATGCTATGTCGAACTAAAAGTTGTAAATTTAGCTTAGCTTCAATATATAAAGGGTAAATTGGTAAATTGGTAAATTGTTAGGTTGTGGGATAGGGGTTCAATATAGAATGTTGGAAGGTCGTCAGATTTCCGCTTACATCGATTACTCGAATCCGCATTACACTGATGACATCCTTTTGAAGGAAACACAAAACCGGATAGACCTTATACTCTGAATAGGTTAGAGTTGATCAGGTTTCGTTCATTGTCCACCGAGACCAATCCCGCACCATGCCGAAGAGTTGCATGAATCAGTTGTCCATGGATAGTCGTTTATAGTTGGACGAACCAAAGATCTATTACTAGTTTGTTTAATGGCGAGTAGACCGTATCTACTATCTCTTTTTCGTATTTTTCCCCTAGCTCCGCCGCCACTGGGCCGATTTTCGTAAACTAATCTGGTGGACAGTTGTTTTGCCAACAAATTTTAACCAAATTCAAAACTCGATATTTTCGGTACGGAAAGAGATATCGAGTATAAGGAAGGTTCTTGGACAACTCTTTGAGAACACGTATAGGGTTCGGTCGATATATTTCTTTGATTTATCCACTTATATAGGGTGAGCAAGTGAAGCTAAGTTTTTTTATTTTGAGGCTAGTCAGATTCTCAATTTCTGATCTTGAACAACGATTTTTCAAGGCATGTTTTTGATCTTAGGACTATCCTAGAAAGTTCTCAAATTTTTCGAAAGTTGGCTATAACTCAAATTATCGAATTTTTAAGAAGTGTTACATTTATCTCTAAAAAGGGATCGGTTTCTCTTGAGAATGCATATTTTTTCTCATACTGTTGCATAAAGTCGCATTTCTTGCGCCCGAGAAAAGCTTGAAGCACTCATTGAACATTATTGCCTCCAGTGGCTTGCAGTAAAAACTTGATACATTGACATTGTGTAATTTAAACTGAATTTATAAATTTCACTATCCAATTAAACAGGTTAATGAGAAAACCCAAGTTGCTACTCTTAATATAGGGGTGTATTCTAGTGGCGTAACTCCAAGAGAATTTTTGGTTGCAATTACAAGCCCCTTCCCACTTCAGTTGGCGCAACTATTGAAATCTTAGTTTTTTTCTTATCAAACACAAATAATAAAAATGTAGCAGGATGTTATAGGTTTAAAATATTAACAATGAATATTTTTATAATATATAGTAGAAAACACCAACGTTATCACTCCCTAATCAAATTTGCAGCATAAAAATAACACATGTTGCAATTACAGTATATCAACCTATTTTCATTCAATGCAAAATAAGTCTATAACGCATAGGTGGCTGTGAAAAATAAAAGCCATGACAATTGTTTTATTAATCACAGCTGTCAGAATACGTTTAAAATAGTTTTGGGTAGTTAAGGTTTTCAAAATGGGTAGAGGAAAGACTAATTGTGAGAAAATTCGGTTACTGATAATTAAGTTTTTTAATTCTGGGAAATCAAACTTTGTTAGACTTATCGCGGTACAGTGTGAGAAATATTGTTAGAAGATATAACGTAACTGGTTCAGTTAATATTAAGCCACGATATGTGAAAAAAGTAATATCTCAAATGCCGACCGAAGAGCATTAAGAAGAATAATCGTGAAAAACAGGCGTGCCAATTATTTACAATTAAGTGCTCTGTGGAGTGACGTTGTTGGAAGGAGAATTTCGAGGTCCACAACTTTTCTTATAAAAAAAGTGAAGTAAAAACCCTAAAGTTGCTCAACTTGTTTATAGGCCAAAGAAAAGCCACTATTAACTCCACTGCAAAAGAAAAATCGGCTTGGATGGGCTAAAGAACATAGACAATGGATACCTCAGCAATGGCGTGCAATACAATGGAGTGATGAGGCCAGATTCGAAGTTTGTGTTGGTGACAGTCGCAGTAGAGTTATTCGCAAAAAAATGAAGCATTCCATGATGACTGTCTGAAGAGAAAAGTGAAATTTCCAGGATCCATTATGGTCTGGGGCAGTATGTCATCAAAAGGAGTAAGAAAACTTCAATTTGTTGATGGAAATTTGGATACAAACAAATATTTGGCAATTTTAGAAGAATCGCTTTTACCAGTGATGGAAGAATGTTTGACATCCGGCCAAGATTTTGTGATTCAGCAAGATGGTGCAGCGTGCCATACCTCAAAAACGGCTATAAAATGGGTGGAAGAAAATAATGTACCACTTTTGAAATAGGTTTCTAGCAGTCCAGATCTGTCACCTATTGAAACATTGTGGCACGAGATGAAAAAGGTTCTAAGACAACGTCCTGCTCGTACAATCACCGAACTGAGACAAAAGCTTCAAGAAATATGAGATTGTTTTACACCAAATTTTTTCCAAAACTTGGTTAACACTATGCCCCAAAGAATTTCAGCCGTAGTAAAAAATAAAGGTGATGTTACCCAATGGTAATATTTCAATTGTTGCTTTGTTAACTTCGCGCATTTATTCGCACATTGTTTATTTGTTCAGATGTTCTATTAGTTATAGGTCTAAGTGATTTCAAATATGTATTTTTTACGACTAGAGTGTATCTAAAATGTTTTTGTGAAAATAAATTGTTTTAGAAGTAAATAGTTTCGTCATGTTTAGTTTATAAAGGCATGTTTTGGTACAAATCTTGAAATGGGTCAACTGAAGTGGGAAGAGGCTCGTATTCCACTGTACCGTAAGTTTTCATTCAAGGTTCTGGATGAAAAGGTCCTCCTTTGCCATACATCCATCTTTCGACCCGACCTCGTATTATTATGGATTACCTCCTCCACGCAAGTAGGTCGTTTCGCTGGTATCCTGATATCAACGCCTTTAACGATATATTGAGGACCAATCAACATTATAAATTCAAGCTATATCATTCACTAAACGACCTTCTCCCAATAATCTCATACGATGTTCTCGTTAACTTGAGAAAGGCGATGAATTTTTGAGAAAATAAAATTATGCTGTCAAGTCTACAGTCAATATTATTGTTACTTAGAAATTGCGTATTAGAGGTTTAGGTAGTTAAGATGAAACTGGAGAAACGTCCTATTTGCATGGAGAGGGTAATTAAAAAAAAAATACGAGGTCGAGCCGAAAGACATTTATTGCGGGAAGTTAAAAGTTTGATAATAATTTGAGTTATAGTTAACTTCCGAAAAATTGGAAATAAAAAAATCTTACATAGACCCCTCCAAACTTTGTTAAAAACATTACTAATTTTGCTCACCCCGTATAAATGAATAAATAAAATAAATATACCGGTCGAACTTTGTACGTGTTCTCAAAGAGTTGGTCAAGAACCTTCCGAATACCGCAACTCGATATCGTATTCAGTTCCGAAAATACCGATTTGAATTTGGGTAAGATTTTTTGTTCTAAAGCAAGTGTCCAGCAGGGTATGAAGCTTTTTCGTCCTTGACATAGTAATATCAGTATGTAAAATCCAAATTCAAGCTGTACTTCTCAAGTTATAGAGTGGCCAAGTTTTAGCGACCGACTGACTGACAGTCAGACAGACAGACCGATGGAAATGAGTTTATAATAGGTCCATAAGTCCTTTGAAATTTCAAATTTGAATAAAATTTAACGGGTGAGCGTGAGCGGCGCGGGCGAGGTGGGGGCAGTATCTTCAGTGTCTGGGAATTCAGTCGCCATGGAGTGTTTCACTGGAGCGGATCGTGCTTTTTGTGTGCGCGCGTTTTATCAAAATAATGATTCGGCAACCATTGCGTGGTGTAAATATCGAGAATACCACAATTTACACAATTTTACAAAGTGTCCAACAGCTAAAATGATTAAGAACTGGGTTGCTAAGTTCGAAGAGACTGGTTCGATGTTAGATAAACAGCGGTGGGGTCGACCAAGGACAACTCGTATTGAAGAAAACATCAACATTGTGGCACAGTCTGTTCGTCAAAATCCCACCCAGTCTACTCGTAAGCGTTCCAGTGCACTAAACGTACCCACATCTTTACAGCGGATTTTAAGGAAAGATTTACGTCTGCACGCTTACAAAATTCAGTTAGTGCAGGAATTAAAAGATAATGACGCTATTCAGAGACTAAACTTTGCGAATGAAATGTTGAATCGATTTTCTTCGCTCAATAATGTGTTGTTCTCGGTCGAGGCTCACTTCCATTTAAACGGGCATGTAAATAAACAAAATTGCCGTTATTGGAGCCCCGAAAATCCAAGGCGTAAGCATCAGAAGCCCTTACACAGCCCTAAAGTTACAGTTTGAGCTGCTATGTCAGCGCATGGCATCGTAGGCCCTTATTTTTTTGAGGACGACAGAGGTCGCGCATTAACTGTTACTTCGGAGCGGTATGTAGCAATGATAGAAGAGTTTTTGACACCAGCATTGCAGAATTTTCCAGGCTATAATACGCAGACCTGGTTTCAACAGGACGGAGCAACTGCCCACACCTCCAACACTTCTATGCCCGTCGTCTGTCAACTTTTTCCCAGCAAAGTAATTTCTCGAAGAGGAGACATTTCCTGGCCACCACGTAGTCCAGATTTGACCCCAATGGACTTCTTTTTATGGGGCTACCTGGTGTACGACACCACTCCGCGATCAGTTGATGTCCTGAAAGAAAATATCCGAAGAGAAATGGCAAGCATTACAGTGTTGACTTGCCGCGCATTCATCGACAATTTTAGACGTCGTTTATATGAGTGCCGTGATCGTAATGGATTGCATTTAGACATCTGTGATTTTTAAAACATAATTCCCATTCAATAAAGATGATAACAAAATATAATAATTCTTCATAATGTAACTAGTTTGGTTTTATTCCTTTTTTTCCAGCTCAAAGGACTTATGGGCCACCCGTATATATGAAAAGATATCTCATTTTCATTTCCATTTTTAGCGATTACAACCATGAAAAAAGCATTTAAACGCCATACTTAAGTTGGCCCAGTTGCACAAAAGTTCATCATATTGCGTATTGCCTTTTCTACTTCCTAAAAATCACAAATCGGAGCCGCTGGTTCCTTAAACGAAGGAACGGAGGATCAATGCAATCTTTTCCTTCTTTGAGTATCCATGATTTCAGTGTTGCTCTAAAAGCAAAATCAGTGAAGCCAGTCGGTCCACATGCTGCCAACAAAAGACTTTTCCCTGAACGTTTCGAAACCTCCTGGCTATGCAGGAAAGATTAAAATAAATTAGTTCTTGACCTACCTTTTTTTGCTTTATAGTCCGATTTTCCTGCCGGTTCACACGGGCGTTAAATTGTCGCGCTGCAAAAACCGTGCGCTGGGCATTACATTGATATAGATCGAACAGTTTTTTTTCCAAGTGTCAATTTAACATCCGTGTAAAGACTACTTTATGTAAAAGAATTTACATGTGGAGCAACTTATTTCAGCTACAAAGAATAGACGGTATTTTACCGAAAATAATATACATATAAGGCGTATAACAAGCATACATAGATAGGTACAAACAATTAAATCATAAAGTTACTTAGAATGCGATATTCTATGAAAAATATTTTACAGTAGTTATAAAAGCATTAAAGTATCGGTTACTCACTTTATTTGGTAATAGATTGTATAGTTCTGTCTTGAGAGAGGTTTTTGAAATCGTCTCCAGTCGATATTTAGGAGCTCTTATCATTCCAGTTGATCTAGTGCTACACGAAAGAAATGTCTAAGTTGGTATTTGTCTTTTTTATGAATCTTCAACAGTTGGGATAGTGACGGTAAGGTCGGTGATTTTAAGTTGATAAAATGTGGCCTACAGAGATCGCGACAAGTGGCACCCACAATCAAATGTACGACTTTTTTCTGCAATCTGAAAATTTCCACTACCTACGAAGTGTTTCCCCATAGGCAGATGACTATACATATGTATAAGAGACAAATAGTACACTGGTAGAATAGATAGCTTATTTAAGAATTTCCTTAGTTTCCGGATCACATATACAGTCGAAGACAATTTCCTTTTCCAGGAAATCACATGTGCCTGCCAATTTAGCCTCCTGTTCATGGTTATGCCCAGTATTTTTACATTATCTACTGTATGATTTTGATTATTTTGTATCGAAGACATTATCTCTTGTGACTTGATTTGATTTAATTTCAGACGGTTACTAGTAGATCAGAGCTCAGCCTTCGATATACTCTCCGCATTGCTAACTAAAGTAGTGACATTAGCACAACGTACCGCTCTGCTGGGTAATAGGAAGTTAAACAATTCATTATTGTAAGTTATAAAAAACCCAGGTTCCAAGACAGAGCCCTGGGGCACTCCGTTCGTCACAAATCTCATATCTGAAACGTCATCCTATAGGCAGGCACATTGCCTTCTGAAGTCCAGGTAGAGTTGATATAATATCTCCGGAAGAGCTTACAACATATTTGGACACTTTTCAAGCAGGAGCTAGTGGAAGACAGGCCCTCGATTACCACACTATCGACGCGCCTTCAATCGAGCACTCGTTGCGCGACAATTTGAGCAAGGTCCGGGTGCACCGTCAGTTACTATTAATCTGTGGATTTAATAGCCCTCAGACCAAAATAGACAAATTAAAAGCGTTTTTGGAATAATGGATTTAATGAATATAGGGTATTCGCAAACGTGGGACTTTGGTTTAGATCTTGAAAAATGAGCGTTTTTTCCTTGTAGCGTAATATACCAACATCTTAAGATTACCAAAATTTCAGGCTTCGCTAAATCAGCCAAACCTAATCCGCTCCTGTATCTCGATCAGATAAAAGTGAAAATGCACGACGCATGCAACTATTCAACCTAGGACCGTCAGCGTAGGTATATAAAGCATTTACTAATCGGTTTGAACAGACAAAATAGCTTATTCATACAGAAATATCGAACTTTATTTTAATTTATAGTGAGTGTCTTCAAAATGCTATCAATGCTTCGCAGGTGTAGGCAGATCGCTTTCCCAGACATTATCATTCAGGGCCACGTAGATTTGTTTTCCTTGTGTAAAGTGGTATGGATACAGGTCGTTGGCGGGAATATCGAAGTGGCCGCAGTGGGACACCTAGAGGACCCCGAATGGTGCAAACTGAGGAATCTTGTAGAAAAAAAAGCTTTAACAAGCATTAGGGAAGTGGCTAGACAAGTGCAAGTGTACAACACTAAAGTATGGTTCACGCGTAATGGGGTGAATAGCTCCGGAAATACTCATGAGTGGTTATTGGAAAGTCCTCACCTAGTCCGTCGGTTACATTTTCAACGAACATTTTCTTTGAATATTTGGGCTAGCATTCTAAATGGTAAGGTCTTTTCAGTTACAAATCGATTGGACGGTATACAATACTTGGAGTTTCCACAAAACATTTCACCACCAGCGACAATTTCGAACAGTACTCATGAGTGACAGAGCCATATTGGAAATTTGAAAATTAACTGAGAGTACGTTTTCCTTCTTTTTTTACTTTTTGCTAGTATTCCACCACATATTAGCTTATTTATTTAACGAGTAGTTGTTTCTGAAAAGATAAACTTCAAACTTTCAGGACACCCTGCGTTTTTCTTTTAAAATATCTCGTTAAATCTCGTGCGATTTGTGGAAGAAGGGCCTCTAATCCCTCATATTGAATCAATAAATTCTTTCTAAATCAGTAATATAATAATCTACTTTTTTCGAAAAATCTGAAACAAAGGCTATATAAAACTTAGCCAATGAATAGAAGGCAATGCACAGGGTTCCAGCCAGGAAGTAAACAGTGTCACTACCTATAGTGTATTCAAATATCATTCACGTTCCACCAAAATAAACACCAGCGTGGTGTTCAAATTCGCGCGCTCCCATTGGCCAATTGATCGTAAACGCCTGAGCAGCAGCGAAATGCGAAAGAAGCGGTAATTGTGTGCTCATATTTAAGGCTAGAATAGACTACGAGTATATGTACCTACCTCGGAAAGATAATTTTATAGAAAAAACATATTGAGTATATTTTCAATAAATGTATTTCGTATGTAAGGTCATAATAGCCAGTCCAGTGATGACAAGTCTAAATTGGTAAAGAGTCGTGAAACTCAAAACGCGGAAGATTCAAAAATAAATGAATCGAATTGAATATGGAGTGTTATTGAAACCTTGATCAACTACCCAGGTTGAAGATACATAAATGTGTTTTTTAGCTTATTTTTTGAACATGTCAATTTAGCAAGAAGATCAAATCAGATAAGTGACGTCCACCAATCTCCATAGACTGAGTAAACCGATTTCTGGCGTTGGGATGGTTCATATGAGCACGCAGTTTCAAAAAATGCCAATGCAAAAAAACACAAGAGGTCAAATCGGCAGTGTGGGCTGGCCACTCCAAATCGCCCTTAATTAACAGGACGCGCTCTGGGAAGTGTTCCCTAAAAGCGAACATCGATGCTGTTGGAGTGTGTGCTGTTTTGCCGTCTTGTTGGAATGGAATTTCCCATAAGTCGAACTCATTTAGCCGGAAAAAATCCTGTGACATATTTGCATACCGGTCCAAATTCACTGTAACTGCATCTTACTCAAAGAACCAGGGACCAATAATTCCAGCTGAGGAAATTTCATACCAGATTGTAACTTTACGTAAAGCCTTTGACGCCATTCTCGAGTATTGGTGTCAGACCAGTAGCGCATATTTTGTTTGTTGGCGGATCCACACAAATCGAAACGAGCTTCTACTCTACAAAAAATAACAGCGTCCTCAGGAACGCACGCGTTCTTCTGAGATTTGAAGTCAGGTTCAGAAAGTTCCTGCATAATTGAATAAAGATCATCATGAAGAATTATCCTCACAGAATGAAAGTAAAGTTCAAACGCAGACGAATGTTTGCGCGCAGAACACTGTGGTGGCCTGAACATTGGAGCTTTCACTGCCTTCATATTTTTAAGTGATCTAATGGGATAGCTCGAGCTCTTCCTTTTGTCAGACTTACAGTTTGTTTGAACGTAGTAGCTCATGTAACAATCAATTTTCGGACCGGTACAAGGGGCCAGCAAAGCGATTCCAACAAGCGCGCTGGGCTGCGATCACAGATAGATAGATAGATAGATACAGATAGATACATAGATCATAAAATGATATAAGACTCATCCTGAAACGGAGGTACATAGCACCCTTAATTAAAAGTAAAAACAAAACAAACATAAGTATTTACAAATACAAACAGGAACAACTTAAGGCGTACACATATTCACATATAAAAAAGTTTTAACCCTTAACTGGTAACGTGCCGTCTGTGAGACTGCAAGCAATTTTTTTTTCAATGTTGGAACAAAACTGTACCTGCGCTGCCGTCAATGACCTTATCTAATCGTTCTCCTATTGGTGCCCCGTCTACCGCATGAACAGTGGTAAATTCGGGAAAACCATCTTTGAGACAGTTGTAATTGTTACTTCAGCGCAGTCTGTGAGACGGCACGTTACGGTTTGTGTAAGAATTTCTTGCAACTTGTAGCCATGGCAGGCCCGTCAAAACGTGTACGTTACGGTGATAAGGATTTTGAGGAGACTCTTCAGCGTTGGTATGAAGAAGATGACGCAGTATATAGTGAATCTAGTGACTTGGACAATACCTCAGACGAGGAATTTGAAATTTCCGATCATGATAGTAGAAGTGAGTTATGGACTTTTGATATTCACATCTGTTTTCAATTCAAACCATGAGAATATCAAAACTATTTTTGCGACAGATGGGAGTGGAAGAGACATCTTCAGGGCAGTGATGAGCGAAAAACGATTTGCTACACTTCTGTCTGCAGTGAGGTTTGACAATCCAGAGGACAGGAACGAAAGGAAAAAGCAGGACCCTGTAGCAGCAATTTCTTTTATTTTCAACAGTTTCATAGAGAATAGCCAAAATGTCTATGGAATTGGCCAGTCGACCACCGTTGACGAAATGCTTGTGAGCTTTCGTGGCAGAGCTAGATTCAAAATGTATATGCCAAACAAGCCTTCCAAATATAGGATAAAAGTAATGGCTTTAACAGATGCTAGAAATGCCTACCTTTACAATGCGTATATATACGCAGGAAAAGATTCCGATGGGATTGGACTTGACCCTGAATTCAGGAATTATTCTAAGCCAACTCAAGCCGTTTTACGTCTTGCACAGCCTTTATTGGGAGCAACCGCAACGTCACGGGAGACAACTGGTTTTCATCGGTGGAGCTGACAGACATATTACTGAAAAAGAAGCTCACATACGTTGGAACGTTGAAAAAAAATAAAAAGGAAATTCCACCTTGTTTTTTACCGAACAAGGCAAGGGAACTTGGATCAACTCTGTACGGCTTTCGTGAAGACTCAACTATAATTTCCCATGTTGGAAAGAAAAACAAGGCTACCATACTTATCTCCACAATGCATGATAGGACTTTTACTGATCCAGAGACAATGAAACCTGAAATAATTGCATACTATAATGCCAACAAAGGAGGGGTGGATTCTCTTGATGAGAAATGTGCAAAAAGTAGTTCTAGTCGTCGTACACGTAGATGGCCTTTAGCTGCTTTTTACCGTATTATTGACGTCTCGGTAGTGAATTCATACATCTTACATCAGTGTTACAAAAACAATAAAGTGATGAAAGACAAATCTGTATTTGCGAAAGAACTAGCTATCAAACTTGTCCAAGGACACATGGAAAGACGACTACAGAATCCTCGTTTGCCTCGCGAGTTGCGCTACACCATATCACGTATCCTCGGCAGACCAGAAGAAAATTTACCCGACAGAACGGAAAATTTACCCGAAAGACAGGAAAATTTGATGTTGCAAAAGCGAAAAGCCTGTTATTTGTGTCATAAGACCACACATCGAATGACAAAATATCTGTGCTTGGAGTGTAGGAAACCAGTATGCCTGCAGTGTTCACATCCCAAATGCAACAGTTGTGCGAATAAGCCTTAGATTTAGGACCTGCTGGGACCTTTGAAATGCAAAATTTCTTAACGTTTTGTTTCATTGATGTATTGTTTCATTTATCATTAATAGTAAAATATATAACATTGCTTTTATTTATCATTTTTTCCATTATCATGCTCCCTTGGAAATTACACTACCAATTTTTTTTCAAGTTGATAATTATTATTTAATTTTTTTTTCACGTTAATTTTCCCGGATATTTTATGTAAAATTATTACTGAGAATATGCAACTAACATACCTTCATATATATTTGTAAAAAATTATAAGGTTCATTTATTTATTTTTGATTTGAAAAGGTGCCAGTCTCACAGACTGCACGTTACCAGTTGTGTTCCAAATTTGCACGTTACCAGTTAAGGGTTTTAAAAATATATCACAGTGCGAGGTATTCAGACAAAGAGTAGAAACATTTTTCAACTAATAATTTTCGTAGTTGACAGAACATCCGCTTGAAGAGTAAGTCTTAACGGCAAAAGCATGTTCCTCACTGTCTCAACACATGATAGCAACTCAACTGTGTCGGGACAAAACCTTATAGTCCAGCCACTAATGCTGCGCTACATCAACGGACTGAATGATGCGCACTTTAAAAAAAGAAGTTACGCTGTCACACCCTGTACTACTAATTACAGTGTGGATGGCTTCATTTTTCATGATGAGTTACAGAAAGTGAAATATCATGCAACAAGTTGCGTGAGTTAGGTTTACAAGAAGCAAAACAAATTTCGCATTCATAACGTTTTCAAATATCTTATTGTGAATGCTCTTCCAACATTTTCATACAATGTTTGAGCATACATTGTTCGTAATCACAATCGTTAAACCTTTATATCCAATGCTATGTTTTGCTCTTCGATTTATTGCAGTTCAATTGGCCGATAGTTGAAGCCGCTGTACTTATAGGACAAACTTTAAAGGAATTTCATCTATCTGGTGTCCTGATTCAATAAGAAAATATAGGAGCAGAATAGTATAGGTACAAATTATTAACAGTTCATTTTTTTTATTTCAAAAATATTTTTTGTTGCCTAATGCCGTAATGACCTTGGAGAAAAATGTGAATATTATCAATTTGTTTTGGGTTTAACAATTTGTGTAACTGATACTTAAGAATATAAGTAATAACATAAAGAGAAAATAAAAAAGTGGTAGAGTCCAAGGTGTCATTTTCTAACCACTAATTTTTTTACTGGGAATATTATGATTTGATTAATTGCGCATGCATATTTGCTGGCTTAAATGCGGCTGCGGTTTAGAGAAAAATGCAGATAAAAACTAGGATTTTGACATCGGCACCGCTTCGATTTCCGCCATACATAGCGGACATTTTCAAAGCTCTGATGATGGCTATGGTCGTCGCACATCACATGGCTGGCGTCGGTTTAAGCCCTATAGTGAATCACTCTGTCTTGGAACATGTTAGTTAAGGAACCATAACTTTTTCAAGAATTGCTCAAATCTGAGGTCATTACTATAAATTTATGATGACTGTGGACGCTCAACCATTTTATGGGTTGGTAGATATTCTCAAGGTCAAGGCCCACTGACGAGGAAGTATGTTAATCACGGGAGAGATAATATATTTCGGAATGTGCAATTAATTTTGTATTGAGTTATTTCACTGACAGGCGTCAGAGTGATGTGATTGGGTCAAGTGTCTCGGAGGAAACACCAGTAAAACTAGGGGTACCACAGGGTTCCATTCTGGGACCATTGTTGTTCTCAATTTATATTTCTGACTTCAACACGAGTACGTTGAATATTGCAGTTTTCATCATTATGCTGACGACATTTTGTATTTGATACAAATGATTTGAAAGGCGTCGAAAGTTTGATTAATGATGATTTACTAAATTTATCTAACGTATCATGTGCTCATAACTACAACATTTACACCTTAAAATGATCCGCAGTTATATTTGGACCAAAGGTTATAAAAAGTCAGTCAAAACCATTACTACCATGACTAACCGATCCACATAAAAAATTAGTGCAAATTTTAGGGCTCTGGGTTGATTCTGATTAGATGTTTGAAAAACATGTTAGTCAACTATACCGAGTATCATTCGATGTCTTGAAGCAATTATTAACTCATAGGAAAATTATGCATACTGATCTCAACCTCAAGCTTAATATGGTCTAGAATTCACTACTCTGAATGTGTGTGAATTTGAGACAGTATCACATGAGTATCGTGAGTTGGGTGTTGAAAAAATATAGTAGCGACTAAAACTTCACGTATTGACCTTGACCTATAAGATAATCACAACAGATACCCATCCATACCTGTCATCCAAATTTGTCAGATACCTACTCAGATATTAATCAACTAAATCCAGAGAACAAGCATCTCTTGGTTATCAATATATCTCTATTTAAAAGCTCGTACACATATACTGCTATTGAGCTATACAACGAGTTGCCCACCTAGTTAGCTTACTACTCTATAGATTAAAGCATTTTATCTCTGATTTTTTCGCCCAGTAAGTAGACCATGGCCATGGATAGGGACTCGTTACATATTTTTCCTTTTTGTTTTCATTAGGATTTTTTTGTTTGACTCTGATATGAGAATCCGGTAGGAGTGTAGGAACTTGTGGCGTTATTTTTTATATTCTGCAGGCATAAGAAAGATTTTTGTGTTACTTCAAAATACTGCACAATATAATATTAAAAGGAATTTTACGGGATCTGGATTCAAAAACTGAACGTTAAGCACTTACCGGACCGAAAAATTATAGAGATAAAAGCACGTGAATGCGCCTCTTTATCATCAAAAGCTGGTTTAAATTCAGCCCGCACATATAACTCACTGGAGCAGAAATATCTTTCAATATTTCAATTCCACGTTCATATTTTTTGTCGGTGAATACTATAAAAGCAGTAGCAACCACACCGCTATCTTCCAGCCCGCCATACTTTAATCCCTTTATAACATAAAAGCTCCTGCAGCATATTTCATCTCCTCTGCTCTCCTATCTACAAGAAAACTAATACGACACGAGAACAGGGATGGATTTGCACTGGTGGTGGGCGGTTAATTAGTCCACAGAAACTATAACGTAGAGAATTAAAACTCTTATGTGCAGCCAAGGAAGGCAGTTATATCATATATTTACATACAAACGTTCAGACAAAATGATGCAAAAATGTCGTATTTGACTAGTTGGGTGGTGCAAAGTAATCTAACGTTTTGCAGTTTTGTCTGAAAAATTTGCAATCTTGTAGATTTTCAATTCAATTCGAAATGATTTATTCAGGCGACCATTATAATGGTATACTGGTATAACAAGTCAATGGTAATCAAACATACAGATTGTCAAGTGTAGGAAGAGATATGAGGATTTACTGGGATTGCGCACACGAGAGACGGAGACGCATTCGAATCAAAACAGATGGAACGTACAATACGTGCCATTCGATCTCGAGTTGTACAGTCTGCGTCCTAAGTATTCATTTAATTGTTATCAATTTCAATTAATAAACAATCAAATGAAAAGTATGTGATGTATGGATGATGTATGTTTCGTCCATATAAATTATGAGACGATTCTTTCATCCTTCTCAGAAAATTTCTCCTGAGATGCTGAATCTCCGGTTTCTCCATAAGAAGTATTCTATTAGTTCTTGCCTCCCTCCAATGAAATCTCATTGTCCTCATCACGTTTCTTAAAGTTTTATGTGATCCAGTGTTATTGTGTTCTTGAACAAATTTCCTGTGTATGCGCCGCAAACCTTCCTTTCTGTTATATAAAAACTCATTATAGATCGACGAAGGAATCCTCAATCAAAGTCGTCTAAATCATATTTCGGAGTAGCTCTTCGTCTTTTTTTTTGTTCGGTGTCGAAAAATATTTCATTTCGCGAAAAATTCTATTAACAGTCGATAGACTAACTCCCGTGGCCATGGCTGCACGCTCCTGAACTTTCTCAAAATCTTTAAGATGTTTATTTCCTTCTGCTTCTTGTTGCATACAGAATATAACATTTGCTACAACCTCCCTAGTTTGTCCTGATAAAACTTGATGTTGTAATTTGGATTTAAAATCCATTACAAACGAGTAAACCTCTTAGCACAACCGGGTCTAAAACACTCCCTTGTGGGACACCAGAATTTACTTTTCGTTGAGCGGACATTTTATCACGAACTTTCACGCACTGGGATTTATCAGATTTATCGCGAACCATTGTATAATATCTCAGTCAATTTAGAGCTGGAAAAGAGTAGGTATACAGGGTGGCGTAACGAAAACGAAGGGTGACACCAACCCTAAAATCTTAAATGGAAAGGGGGGTCGAGTGAACCTTATTTTAAAAGTCTTTCAATTCCCTTAATAATGATGTAAAATATATGAGCTTTAGTTCAGTAGTTTTGAAGATTTATTGATTTAAAGCTTATAGTAGACTTTAATTGGTACATCAGATTAGTTTGTACTACATTCAGAAGAAATTTGACTAAAAGAATTTACTTAATAAGTAAATGCTTTTCATCACTACGCCCATGGTTTGTTTATCATTTTGTTGTTGAAAATAGCTATTGGACCGTTTTTTTGTGGCAAAAAAGTTATTTCTTGAAGAAAGATAAGGAAATATCTCGTACTTATTTTAAATAGGAATTCAGTACATAGTTGGCGATTGATTTGACCAAACTTTGTTGCTAAAATAACTTGTAACGCTTTATTATATAAATTAACCATGGTATATTTCACAGCAGAAACAGTTGAAATTATCGAAATATTTTACGGAAATAATCAGTACGCTAATAGAACAGCAGAAATATTTAATGAGCGAAATGAGAACAGTAACGTGCATCGAAAATATGTTCTACAACTTATAGCTAAATTTCGGAAAACTGGGTCAGTCGCCAATAAAAAACGCAACATTGAAAATCTCATAAGGAACGAAGCAATAGAAGTGGGGGTTTTAGGGCAAGTTGATGTAGATCCTACGTTAAGTGCCCGCAAATTGGAGACTGTGTGTGGTGTTAGTCGACGTACTGTCCAACGGACTCTAAAGGCCCATAGTTTTCATCCGTATAAAATTCACCTGGTACAAGAACTTAATGAAGACGATTTTGATCGGCGATTCCAATTTTGTGAAGAAATGAGTGAACGAATTACAAACGATGAACATTTTCTATTCAACACCTGCTTTTCCGACGAATGTTCCTTTTTCTGAAATGGCGTAGTAAATCGTCATAACTGCCGATATTGGTCCGATTCTAGTCCCAGAATTTATCATGAGGTTCATACGCAGTAGCCACAAAGTTAAATATTTAGGCTGGTATTTTTGGTGATTATTTAGTTGGTCCTTTTTCCTTACCTGGAAATTTGACCGGTGAAATATATTTGGAATTACAGGAAGACGCCATAGATCCTGCATTAACAGCCATAATTGAAAATCAGAATGATTTCCGAATAGGTTGATGTTCCAACAGGATGGTGCCCCACCACATTACGCATTACGTGTTCGACAGTATTTACATAGATGGTGAGCCATTGAATGCCCCCCAAGATCGCCAGATTTATCACCTTTGGATTTCTTTATGTGGGGTCATTTAAAAAGCAAAATAATATATGCTACTTAGCCAATATCATTAGAACACCTGCGACAAAGAATTGTGAATGAGTGCCTTCAAATTACTCCTCAAATATTGCAAAATGTGCGGCAACGTGTTGAGCAAAATCTTTATTATTGCATGGAGAGTCATGGTGGCTATTTTCAACATTTACTTGCCTAACGGGTCAGTTCATTCTTCATTTTTAAACTACTTTGCTGCCAAATGTATTGATCTCCACTAATGATGATGTATTAGTTTTATTAAAGCTTTAAATCAATAAATCTTCAAAACTACTGAACTGAAGTACATTAATTTTATATCATTATAAAGGGAATTGAAAGACCTTTAAGGTATCACTCGACCCCCCCTTTCCATTTAAGTTTTTGGGGGTGGCGTCACCCCCGCTTAGGGGGCTGCACGTGCTAACGTGATTTTTTGCCAAACTTGTGTCCCTCTCGAAAACAAAGTCGACGGGTCTGAGCGTTTGTCCCAAACAAACAGAGCTTCCAGTAAATGCATCTGTTTCATTTTCGATGCGCTACCCTGTATTACAAGTAAAATACATTCAAAAAACAAGATGTTTATGCCCTGAAGTCTGATAGTCTTAATAACGGGAGATATATCAGGCATGAGCATAGTAGAAAATAGATCTATTTGTTAAATGTTCTGCAAAAACTGGTGAAGCGAGCATCAAAAATAATATTTATCTACTGAAGGAACTCTTCGAGCAATATTCTTTTTCGATCAAGAATAATTTTAATTTCCTTTTAAGCACGGTAAACGTTTTCCTCCTTTTTTTTATTTTGGACTGTAAATGGTTGAAAATTTTCATATCCAGTAATTGATGCTTACTACTAGTTATTTGCAATTTGTTGCATGGTGGTCTAAGATGGTTTTTATTCCTTGTGTTATAATCATGGTGATCCTTATTTACTTGAAATTCTGTTCAAAAATATATACTCAGTGACATTAGAAGTGTTACACCCTGAAAAAATAAAGTATTCAAAATGTTTTTTTTGGCAATATATTGACTATATTTAAAGCATGCGTGGCAGCAATGTCAACATCTTTGTCTTTGTTTACGCGTCAGATCGCTAACAAATAGTTTGGAGAAGTTACTATGCGTACACTCTATCGCCTCATTCGAGTCTTTGGAATTTTTACATACCGTTCACGATTAGTGCTTCCTCTGACTGCGGACCCCTGTCATCAACGATTGAACTGGGGCAGAGAACGACAACATTGGGAGGCAGAATGGCATAATATCAGAGTCAGCCTCCGCCGTGGGGAACGCCGCGATATTGGATTTGCTGTTGAGAGACATGTTCACAGGACTATTGGAGTAATGGTTTGGGGGCTATTGCCTATGGCAGCCGATCACCCATTCTCTTTGTTCAAGGCAATATGACTGCTGCGCGTTATGTTGATGATGTTCTTCAACTTTACTGCCGTACGTCCTTTATCAGCAAGACAACGCACGTCCCCCATTTGTTCGTCGTTTTGCCGTTTCACCAGATTTAAATCCCATCGAACAAGTGTGGTAAATGATGGGGAGGAGACTATTTACTTTGTACCATCCGCCGCAGACTCTGCCACAGCTAATCCACGAAGTTCAAGTTGCTTTGAACGAGGCGCCACAACCAGACGTCTATCATCTCATTTTGTCGATGCCTAGACGTATACAGGAGTGTTCAGCTGCGGGGTTGCCCAACACATGGGTTAATCAAGTCGCAGGGTTAAGAAAACAAACTCGATCGACGGCTACAAAGTGAGTGGACTTTATCGTTCGAAATACGATTTGTTTCCTATTTACAATGTTACTATTATTATTATTATACTAATCCAGCACATCATATCTGTTATTTGTTAATTAATTGACTTGGCTAGATTTTACCTGTGAATTACTTCACTTATTGTAGTGGGGGGAAGGGAAAAGGAGAATATCATCCCAATACATACTTTGGGATTGAAAATCACCGCCATTTTTCATCATATTGGTCCAAAAGTGCCACGAAAATTCTCTCTAATTTTTTCATGAAAATACTGATGGTGAGAAACGATGTCGTTAGCACAATATACGAGGAGATTTCCTATGGTGCCAACTGGATAATATCAACGAACATTAAGCACACCACGTGCTTATGGTGAGAGTATTACTAGAATTGTTACACAAACGGTTTCTTGGACGCCTGATTTCTGGATATTGTAATCATCATTGGCTTTCAAGACCATACGATGTAACCTCATTTGAACTTTTCTTGAGGGACTCATCAAAAAAATGGTGTGTTCAAATATTCCGCAGATGATTAACGACCTGAAGCGCAATAACTCCCAGGCTATTGGTGAAATTGAGCCGCAATTGTATCAAAAAGTTACTACAAATTTTGTGCTCATTCTTTTTATACCGAAGCAGCCGCGCAGGCAAAGCCTAAAATCCAGGGCACTGCAGCTGCTATAAGGAGTCTAAAGACATTTTGTTAATCCGATTTTTGAACCGGCTAATGTTATTAGATCTCGGAAAAGCCGCATGTAGATTGTCTCGCAATCTCGATACCCTAGGAGCAAAAAAGCGGTCGTATCGGCCAGTTCTGGATATACGTCCCGAGATTTTCCGTTAGAGAAGAGTCATCGATTAGCCCTCCTCTGAAAAGCATGTCATGTAAGTTATGGATTTAATTGATCGTACAGGAAAGAAGGTCGTTGATATGTAAGAGGGACACTGTCGGTGCCAAGACCGATCCCTGGGAAACACTCTCGTTGACGTTACAATTACGACGGAAATCTTGTGGTCAGAGTGACATTCAGCCACCCATTTGCAAAGCTTTTCTGGCAAGACATAAGATGGAAGATTGCATAAGTGGCCAGCATGCCCAGCTGGTGGAATGCTTTCGTGATATCAAGAGCAACGACATGAGCCTCACTGTGAGACTGAATAGATTAGAATAGACGCCAGTAGATATAGCTGGACGGGACATTCGAGGAGTATTTCTTCTAAAGCACAGTTGCCGGTTTTGCATTGGGATAATATCAAAAAGCACTCTATTTTTGCGAAATTGTTAGTATTACCTTTTAACAGAACCTCAAACCACATATTGTAACACCTTTTAGTTTGGCAGTGGAGTGATCTTACCATTCCTAGTCTCAGACTGTATACTAGTAAGGAGTTCGGTCGTTGATCTAGCCTCGATCAGAAAAATTCCATAATGGTAATCGAAACATTACTCTCAAGAGGCTAGAGAATAAAATACATATTTTCCGTGACCTAGTAAATCCAATCCTGTGAAATATAAGCACGTTCCCTAACAGTGTAATGGTCGTTATCGGTAGTCTCCACCGTTACAACAGTTTTTCACTATTTTGCAGTCACCGACTTCAATAAAATGCCGATCTTTAAATTCAGAATTTGTATTGTAATGTGAACGTTTGAACGCCAGGACCTTTATATTTGTCGACAGGAATAAATTGAAAGGCTTGGGAATAAGAGTTTACAGATCAGACAGTAGTATAAAATGTTACGACTTGCTTGGCATTCCCTAAGCTCCTTTCCAGAGGTTTTGCGCATAGAAGATGCAGTCATAATGTACACTTTACCGCTCGGTCGTAGATACGAATGTTGTTTTTATCAAGTTATTATTATCAAGGTATTATTTTGACAGTTGATAAGACTTTCATGCTCAACATATTTACAGATATATTGTGTCAAATTTCCGCTGTGAGCAATAGATCGTTTTGATCTTGAACAAAGGTGAAAAATATTGAAAAACTGTTTTCAAAATGAGTGGTGTGTTGCAGAAACTTTGCGAAAATTGAGAAGACTATTTGGTCGGGGTGAAGCTCCGCCCACGAATAGTATACGAAAATTCGTGAAACTGGTCTGCCTGTGGATAACAGAAGATTATGAGCGTGTTCGACCCGTACGTACAGCAGATAACATTGCTGCCCAGAGTGTGCGTGAAACCGCAAGAACGTCAACTAGTGGGCATCAGTGGCACTTCTGTGTGGAGAATATTACAAAACGACCTGGGTTATTTCCTTACAAAGTGGAACTTGTGCACGAGTTGAAACAAAATGACCATCCGCTTCGAAATCGTTTCTCTGTATGGACTCTAAACCAATTGAAAACGAACGTCATTTTTGGTCGCCAAATCATCTTTTCGGACGAAGCCCATTTTCATCTGACATGTTACGTTAACAAGGAGAACTGTATGATTTGGGGTTCTGAAAATCCACACTGGCCAGCCCGCAGCTGTGTCTTGACGTCCATGGACTACTTCCTATGGGGTACTGTTAAGGACCGCTGTTACACCAACGATCCTCAACAATTGACTTTCTTAAGGATAATATCCGTCGAGCTGTTGGTTAAATAGACCCAAAAACTATCGAAAATATGTTTCAAAATTGGTTTAAGAGGATGGACCACTGCCAGACCAGCCGCGGCAACCATTTAACTGAAATTGTTTCTCATAAATAGTCGGAAAGTGTATTTTTTTGAAAGTATCGAGTGTTACATATTATTGAAGAGTGTAGTTTTAATACCAATTTAGAAAAGAAACCAACGGATGGCTCATCCTTTCCTAAGTAAGTACCTAGGACGTTAAGCGAGCAGGACATAAGCGCTTATTACGACCATAATACATGCCAAAAAATTCTTCACCCAGCAAAAATTAAAAACCTGATGTAACTTTTACGAAAATCACATATTTATTGAATTCGGTATTCGAAGAGGCCTATAAAGATGTAGCCATAAGTACCCGCTTCAAGTTTCGAGTGATTTTTTTCACCCCTTGACACTGATATAAGTAAAGCAATGTTGAGCAATATAACGATTACCTTCTTACAGATATGTAAGGTAAAGAAATTTTGTAGAGATTTTATTGTCTTTTCCTGTCTGTTTCCAAAATATAGGTTTCAGTTACAAGTAATACATACTGTACATTTTTTCAACATATTTAGTAATTTAGGAAGAAAGAAAGAAGAAAATTACTTTTTTTCAATATGTCAGACTTAATCCCTCCAAATGAATATCAGATTCTTAGTCAGCTGGACGAATTCATCTAGCTGAACAGTTTTTGTAATAATTTGATGTGCTCGGGTATTTCAAAGTGGCGATTCCCCCGCATTTTCAAAATTCAGCTAACGAGTTGCCTCGCGTCCGAATCGTCAGTTAGTTCTAGTGGGAGCTTCGTTTGGATCACTAACTTCATCTCTGAATATTTGACTCCATCAGATTTTTTAAAATTAAGTACTTCGTATAGACACAGGCAGAAGTGAATGCAATCTTGCATAGTGCAATACACAATGATCGAGCGTATAACAATAAAACTATCGCGACAGTCAGGTGTCACTATAACGTTAAGAAGTCCTAGAGTGACATCTGCACTGCTCTGGGAATACCAACAAGGACTTAAAACACTGGCGGAACAGATCAAAGGAACTCTGATGTGGGTGCCAGGACATTCAGGTAATGCAGGAAATGAAAGGGGGGATGAGCTTGCAATGAAAAGATCATCCACCCCCTATACAGGCTCTGATCCTGCCTTGGGGGAGCCGAAAAGCACAAGAAGGAACCAAGTCAAAGAATGAGTAAGGAGCCAGCACAAGGAATATTGACACATACTGACAGGATGCAGGCATTAAAAAGGATTCATCTAGGGACCACGTCCAAACAACACTGCGGAACCGCTCTCAATGAGTAGAAACGTGTGAAATAAAAATAAACACATTTATCAAAATTTGTTAAAGATAAACACTTAACGTACAAATTTTGTTTCAGGCGGTATATTCTGCAAAGGCTGGAATGAGGAATGGGTAGTACTCTATGAAGACTCAACGTTAGCGTGGTACTCAGATAAAGGGCTCAGCAGGCCGAGAGGCTGCGTACGAATTAGTGACGCTCCAGAACTTCTAGCAGTAGGAGAATATACCCGACAAGTATCAAGACGGCCAAGGTTCCCTAAGACATGTCAAATAGGTGAGTTAATAAATATAGCCCAAGATCGTAAGTACATAATTATAGAAGTAGATTACCTCATGAAAATATTATTAATTACTAATATAGCTAGATCAAGAAAGCGCTGTAAGCGTTCATTCCGACAAACAAAAACTGAATATACACTTTACTGATAGCCCAGGCGGTTTTTTACAGATTTTCCGCTGGCAAGGTAATTTTGGCGTCACTATCACTCATCGGTCAGCATTACTGCTTGCCTGTTAATTTGTTGGTATGCAAAATCTACGAATAACGTGTGTCCTAAAAGTTTTGGATCAAAATGCATTGTCTATATCAAGTTGCATTTGGAAACAAAGTTTGTTTACTTACATTACCGTCAGTTGACATTCATTTATTTTGAAGTTTTCGCTCGACGATGTCGTATAAATTAGAAATAAGAAAGAGGATCTACTAGCTGGTTGGACGGGTACCCAAAGCTGAAATCTGTCAAATATTCCGGAATGAAAACATTTCACGCAGAACCATTTATGAAACAATAGTGGAAGTGCACAGAGGTCAGAGAGATTGGTGATAAGAACAAAAAATGAGGATGGAATACCAACAAGGAGACTGGCTCGTCAATGCAGATCTTGTAAGAGTACGACATCGTTGGAATTGATGAGGAATGGTTTTAAATATCGAAAGAGACTCAAGTGCCACAAATACTCTGAAGCGCAACTCCTTCGTATATCAAGATGCTGTCGTCAACTAAGGTTGGTATACTTTGCCAATCATTTTAGATGACGAAAAGTATTTCTCTTAGAGCAATTCTGAAATGAAGAGATACGACGGATTTTATACGGACAACGAAGAGGAATACCCTGAAAATGTTAAATACAAGCATAAACAGAATTTTGCAGATAAAATACTTGTCTGGTCTGCAATTTCTAACAGGGGTGTATCCTAACCGTGTATGGGAAGAGAGAGGGATTAAGCTATGAATAGTCAGAGCTGCATTGATGCCTTTCCAAATTGCTTCCGTTTGTCCACAAACATCATGCTAATGACCTAATGACCATATCATGCTTCAGCTAGACCTAGCATCATGCAATTACTCAAGAGATACGGATTGTTGGACTTTAGTGTCTAGGAAGGTTTATTATGGAGACTGGAAAGCACAAGATGAAGAACAATTAAGACGGCAAATTTACGAAAAACAGAGAAATCTGAATTCCGTCCAGGACCTCATGAGAGACATTCGAAGAAAGTTGCGTCTGGTTAGCAGAATGGGCCACTCCACATAATTCGATAGTATTAGTTAAGCATTGGGTTGTAAGTTATTATAGCTAGTTAGTCTTTGAATAAATTTCTTTATTAAAAAAAATCCTATAAATATTTTGTGTCAAAACTTTTAGGACATACGTTACCGGCACCCGGTATTATACTACATGCAATTTATTAATCTACGTCCGGGAGAAAAAGTAGTCATGATCAGGTCTTTCAGATGGGAAGTCCCATATTTCCGCCCACGTACTCCTTTATGCGCTACGGCGGTAAAGTAACTTAACCCGTTTTGAACACAATACGTAGATTTCCTGTGGTGCTCGCTTATTCGTTGCAAGACTAAGACGCAATCATCGTTGACACAATAGTATATATCTCTTAATTATTTTTAGTTACACCTAGAAGCTACTCCATGCTCCTGATTTTTGTTGGCGGTAGATAAAACCTAGACGAAATGATATAAATGCCATTTATTAGCAGCCATCTATCCCAGTTCGTGTTGTCAGCCAGGTCACCACTGTTGCCGCTAGATGCCATCGATTCTGCTTCTATAGTAGTTACAGTCTACTCACCGTTGAACAAACTACTAATATAGGTTTCGTTCGTCCAACCATAGACGGCCAACAATGGACAGCTGTTTCGTGTTATTTGGTAACTCCCCAGCCTTGTGTGAATTATTGATTAAGTCACCATATGCTTTCCTTTTTTGCATCTTGAGTAAATTACCTGTAATCAGAATATAGGAATTTGTATATATTTTTTGTGAAGGTACTATATTTCGTAATTACTTCCTGCGCCACCGGGCGTCAAAAAAATCGAAAATGAGATATTATGTTTTTTGGATGTAGGAGTACATCACAAAAACCATGTCACTCGTTTCCGTCGGTCTCTCTGTCTGTGGGTCTGTCCGCTAATCTTATAACCGCATCTAACTTGAGAAGTACCACTCGGATTTTGATTAGATTTTCACGCAATGTTACTACTATGCTTCGAAAGAAAAAGCCTTATAGTTCTTGAAATTCGGTCCAGTGGCGGCGAGATCGCTCAAACTTCGATTTTTGACGTTCCAGAGGCTCGTGATCATTTTGAAAAAAATTGTAACGGTTAAAAATTTGGTATTTGGAGCTGTTGGGGGTAGGGGGTTGTGAATTTTACGTCTTTAGTATCAGTCAAAGACGTATTATGAATAAGAAGCTTCTGACCCAATAACAACGGGAAAATTAAATGATAAAATGTCCTCATAATTCGAAATAATCGGCGTTCCATCGACCTGGAAGCCACTGACGACTGCAGCAAGTGCAATAAATAAATAACTAATTCGTACTCAATATCGCATACAGTTACAGGGGAACACTTGACTATTAGTAGTGCGTACCGCTTTAGCGTTCTACAATGCCTCTGTGAATGACGACTCAATTGTCCTTATATCTACACATATATTTATCTGAATTTTACGATGCTTTTCTGAAAATTTCGTCAAGTAGAGTGACTTATTACGGATTGATATACAACAGACACGGAATGACAAACCGACATAAATAAGAAACACGATCTTGCGTCCTGCAGATATATCTAAGCAATAGAACTTGTGAACCGAAGTTTGAATATTATCGCGACAATACTTACGTCGTTTAGGCTTAGTTACTCGTAGATCTTGAAAATTGATTCCAGTGGCGAAACTACAGACAAAAAAAAAACAGAAATCGCTTGAACATAGTGTTAAAACGTTTAAGAGATTCCTGCTTCCTGCTCATTTTCAGAAATTGAACGGGTTGAATATTTTAGGTTGTAAGCTGTATGCTGTAAATTGTTGTAGATTGTTGTATGTTTGTTGTATATGAAAGACCTATTATTAAGAATCTGCTGATCCCGAACAGATTTAAATTAAATGCGAAGGGCTTTTGCGCCCCACTTATTTTACGACGGCTCAGCTACCCAAAAACTAACCAAATAATAGATTTAAATTATATTGATATGTAGAGGTCGGAGATTCATCGAACCTAAGAGAACCTACCTAGCCATGGTGAGATTCCGTCTTTTGAAACGACTTGACTAGCCCCTTTCCTTTGAAACCTCCAACGAAGGCGTACGAATTATAGAGTCAATATACTTGCCACCATTTACTTATAGTGGAAAGTAGTACTCTTTTTCTGTTGAGTTGCTCATTAAACCAGTCTACGGTACTTGATTTTTTATGACTAGTTCGTAGTGGGAAGTTATGGTTAACTAATTGCAATCCAATCACAACAGACAAAACTTTGAGGCATTTCGGTATAATCAATGGATATGATCTTCCTACATTTTCGCTGTCGTGCTTTTTGCGACAGAGAGGTCAAAATCACCTACTCCAGACGTAATCGATTTTAATTTTCAACAGTTGCGCATATTCTATAATTGCTACGGTGCACACGAAATCAGACAAAATATTGATCAGAAATTCATTTGAAATTTATATTTACATCACCCAACAAGATTATCCTATACTTATTAGCCATCTTGTTGACAATTAGATCAACTGCTCAGAACTTTTTATTGTTTTTAGAACACGATCTATAAGCGTTTTGTTGGCTAACTCACAGATACCATATGTTGTTTCTACAAAAAGATTATATCTATTTATATTTTTTTAAATGGAGTGTATTTAAGTAACTATTCTTACACCAATGTTCACTAAGACATATATAAGATATTATATTTTCTCTCGCATACGAAAACTGAGAGCTCGTCAATACCATTATTAGGGCTTAGAAAGTTATGATAAAAAAGTATTTAGAATATTGTCTCAGGATATAAAGTTATCCTCACTTGGTAGTGAAATTTGAGGTCATTGTGCCGGCAAACTTCTTCATAAAAAAAAACGATTGACACGCATTTTTAGCTTACAAGGTGATATCTGAGACTTTCTTGAAGTCACATGCTGATAATATCATCCTGAAAAATGAGTGCTCTTAATTTTAGTTCGGCTGGTTTTGTGGTCACTTGTCTTATATGATTCTAAGCCTATTCACTTCTTGCGCGGTTTGAACCCAAATAGTGCCGAAACTTCTCTATGAAAAAATTTAACAAGGTTTTGATATTTTGGAGTTAGGCTTCACGTCAAAATAAAAAAAAATCAGCAACTTGTCATGACTATCAGTATTAGAACTGTCAAATCTCGGTTCACTTTACCCTTTTTTCGTCGACATTCGTTATTTGCTGTCGCTGTCAAAAATAACCTAACCGAAAGGCTCAACGGTTTGTTATTTTTGTTGCACTATAAACTCAGTATTACACGATGTATATCACTTAAATTATAAACCACAAACTTATTCAGTTCTATCTGTCTTTCATGACAGAACGCTACCTTGATTATTTGCGTTGATAATCACCACACCCTATCCGCGATATAAGGGGTGGACCATCCGTTGGTTTCTTTTTCAAATTGGTATTTATACTACACTTTTCAATAATATGTATGTAACACTTGATACTTTATTCAAAAGAATACACCTTCCGGTTATTTTTGAAAAACAATTTCGGCTAAATGGCTGCCTGGCAGTAGTCCATCCTCTTAACCCAATTTTGAAGCATATCTTCCTCGAGAAGATCAATTGTTTGAGGATCGTTAGTGTAACAGCGGTCCTTGACAGTATCTCATAGGAAGTAATCCATGGGCGTCAAATCACAGTTGCGGGCTGACCAATGAACGTCTCCAAAACGGCTGATAAAGCGATGACCAAACTTAGTGTGTAAATGATCGATTGTTTCACGATTGGTGTAGCATATTACGCCATCCTACTGGAACCAGAGATTGTGCAAGTGCATGTCGTCTAATAGTGGTCACAAAAAACTCCTCAACATGTCTCTATAGCATTCCCCGTTTCATTTTGAAGAAAAGTAGGGACCAATAATCCCACCACTCCAAAAGCAACACCAAACAGTCACTCTTTTTGGATGCATTGGTTTTTCTATGACGACATGTGGATTACCAGAACCCCAAATCGCTACAGTTCTGATTGTTATCGTAACCTCCCAGATGGAAATAGGCTTCGTCCGAAAAGATAATTTGACGGCCAAGATTGATGTCCGTTTTCAATTGATTTAGAGCCCACACAGAGATACGATATCGAAGCGGATGGTCATTTTGCTTCCACTCTTGCACAAGTTGCACCTTGTAAGGAAATAATCTCAGGTCGTTATACAATATTCTCCGCACAGAAGTGCGACTGATGCCCACTTGTTGTGTTCTGTGACGAGTTGACATTCTTGCGTTTTCACGTACACTCTGGGCAATAGCAGCAATGTTTTCGCCTGTACGTACGGGTCGAACACAGGCAGGCTAGTTTCACGAACCTCCTTCACGAATTTTCGTATACCAGTCGCGGACGGAGCTTTATTCCGGCCAGATAGTCTTCTCAATTTTCGCAAAGTTTCTGCAATACAGCACTTACTTTGAAAATAGTTTTTCAACATTACCCACCTTTGTTCGAGATTAAAACGATCCATCGCTTACAGCGGAAGTTTGACACAATATATCTGTCAATATGTTGAGCATGGAAGTGTTACCAACTGCCAAAATAATACCAACTTATAAAAACAACTGATGGCCCACCCTTCATATATTTTAAAAAAATAGTACATTTTGGAAACTCAAAAACACGTACAATCAAAAACCAAACAAACAATCCAGCATTGTCACTTGCGCATCAGGACATGCAACTTACTTTAGGCTAAATAACACTATTTCAAAACCTAATCCGAACGTTCGTCGGTATTAGAACTTTTTTTAGGGCAATAGTGTTAATTTACTATGATGCCTAGCTAACTGCGGCTTCTGGATAAACAACAACTCCTCAAATAGTCCAATCACCATATGCGCTTGACATTTCAGGCATCCTTTTAGCTTACATAACAGAAGTAGCTACTCCAATAAACGCTTCCCAATGCAAACTCTTCCGGAAAATTCCCAGCAGGCAATAAAAAATAAATCAACCGTTTACGTCATCCTTACCCAATGGAAGCTTTCCTTTCCATAGGCGGATGTAGAAGGTGACATGGATGTATCTTTTTGAAAACGGAAATTAAGTATAGGCACCTTATGTAGGATCATTATTCTTACATTCCACATATTCTTACAAAACTACGGGTTGATAATTTAATATCAGTATCCGAACAATATGAGCATTTCTACTTAATATTCAGTGATTTTTCTGTGTTGGTTCCATTTGTTCCATTGTTATTTCGTTGCATTATCATGTCGAGAGTTTGCAGACGTGCTAATTTCGCTCAACTTTTCCAGCTTGGGAGGGGTCGGATAATCGGGTTACGTGAAGCCGGATTTTCTTTTACAGAAATCACTAATCGGGTGAATCGAAACGAACTGTAATGAGATGTTGTCGAGCGTGGATCCAAGAAATCGAAGAGTTAGAGGTATTTATTAGACACCAAAGACAGGACAGGATCGTTATTTGAGGCAACTAGCACTTAGAGATCGATTTTCCACAACAATGATAGTTGGGAACCAGTCGTTTGATGCTGACAGAAGGGCAATAACAATGAGGACAGTTTATCGCCGAATAAGGTCCTTTGGACGGTTTTGATGCCGTCCACATCGTGTACTACCTCTGACCCCACAGCATCGTCGACAATGATTGGTATGAAGTAGGTAGAGACTTGAATGGAATATGGAATGGAACTCAGTCGTGTTCATCGATGAGTCCAGATTCTGCTTGGGCACACATGATGGCCGTGCAAGGGTAAGGAGGAGACGTGGTGAAAGATGGAACTTCCAATATTCCATCACCACCCTATGGGGTTATGGTATGGGGTACCATTGCTTGTGGCAGCAAGTCACGATCAGTGTTCATTCGAGGTACCATTAGTGCCCGGCGCTAGATCCACGAAGTTTTACAACCTCATTTGCTACCCTTTTTTGGAAACATTGCAAGATCCACTTTTTCAGCAAGACAGTGCACGACCTATGTCGCACGAGTTAGTTTCGACCTTTTAGAGGCGTCCAGAATAAATCTGTATCAGTGGCCTCCTCGATCTCCAGGCCTTTCCCCAATCGAGCATGTATGGGACATGATGGGAAGAAGGTTGTAAAGTTCACCACACCCTCCACAAACAGCGGACGATCTACGAAGCCAAATACAGATAGCCTGGGATACAATACACTAAGAGGACATCAGTCGCCTAATTCAATCAATGGTGGGACGAATTAACGAATGTGTGGCGAACCGAGGAGCTTCAACACATTATTAACATTAAAGTGGGATATCTCAGCTATTTTGCGAAATTCCGAGTTAAAATTTCAATCACTTTCTATTTATCAGTACACCTGAACCTTGTAAAAGTATGCTCAGAATTAGAGCACTCCTTGTTGGTGTTGCAATTTCTATGTCATTTAGTATATTTGAATAAGTATACCCACTTGAAATCCATCCTGCAATTATGTGTACATCGTCTCAACCAAGTCAATATGTGTATGGAAAATATCAGGACTAACTCCTTAAGTGCCTGAAAACATTATTTTTGATATGTTTGGTAAGCAAGGATGCGACTATTCCAAATATGAGAATACAGGTTTTTTCATGCTGTTACTAGGACAAAAAATGCCACGGCTTTACCCAACCTTGATATTTTATTGATAGGAAAATGAAGATATAGCTAGAAGTATACTTTAAAAGCACCATATAACGTTTACCTTGTAATGCTAGGCATCATTCACCTTACACGTTCATAAATTGTAGTTATTGTTATCCAAAAAAGTAATTTTTAACTTCTTCCCCTGATTTAAGAATCCGGTGGTAAAAAGATTAAGATTCTATTCTTAAGCAAGGATATAGACAGGTACATAGTTTTCAATCTCTTGGCGCAACGGAAAGGGTCCGGTTTGCGCGACTAAAACTTGATTGTGAAATAAAACTTCTATATCTCATGATAAGAAGAACCTAGGGTTTTGTCATTCAAAGGAATATGTACAAGGTGTCCAAGATGAGGATCATATGCATGGTGATCTCAAGACATGTGGGAGATTCAGCTTAGGTTAAATTATTTAGGCACCTTAAATTAACCATATTCATTTAAATTTGAGCCAATCATGAGGAAATGGACTTACTTGGCTACTTTTTTTTCTGGAAAGTTTATCAAGGCATCTCTTCAGTATTTTTATTATCTTCGTAGCATAAAATGTATCACGTCAGCATGTCGAACTTTTCTTCATGCTAAAATGACCGCCTGGCATCTTTGGCGATAATAACGCAATATTAACAATACACAATAATTAAATAAAAAAAATGAATGCAACAGTGGTACATCGTTGAATTCGTATAAACATTGCTATTAGATACATGATGTTTTTTTCGGACCATATAAAAATCAAGTTGATGAAAAAATTTCTAACCAAAATCATGTAGTGCCTAAAAAAAGTGCCAATATAAAGTTTCATTAGTTTTTTTGATAAACGCGAAATAAGGTACTACTAGTTAAAACCGGTAACAGTGCTCTATTAGAAAGAGCAGTCCTTTATCAGTAAATATCCGCATTCAGTTCATTTGCAAGCGTCTTACAGTGCACGTGGTGTATACAAATTTAAGACGAAACATGAAGTTGTCTCGAGAAACTTATCGCGGTATCATTTACCATGAGCTTAAAGTCGGTTTAACTGAACAACAATGAATCGAACGGTTACAACAGACGTTGGTAATGAAGCCCGTCCGGGGCAAGTGTGTTTCGCTTTTCTGCCGAATTTAAAAGAGGGTGTGTTTCATTGGCTGATGAACAACGTAGTGGTAGGCCATGTTCTAGTGTGAATCCAGAAAACATTGCTAAAGTTCAGCGACTAATTGAGACTCGCCGCACATATGCGCATAGAGGCAACTCTTGGAATAGGATCCGCAACAGTGCACACCATTTTGCATGATCATCTTCATTCAAAAAAAGTTGTTGCAGAGGTATAATCCTGCATCACGACATTGCATCTAGCCACACTGCCCAACTAACTAACTTAGACCTTTTACGCCAGCGCCACATCAAAATGCAAGAACATCCGCCTTTTTCGCCAGATTCGGCAATATGTGACTTCTAGTTCTTCAAGAATTTTTAAAAAATCTACGTGGTCGAAAATTTTCGTCCAAAGAGGAAATCGATCAAGCAAAAGCTGACTGGTTAGAAGTATTTCATTTGTGGAAGGTCAGGTTACAGAAGTGCATTGATGCTGGAGGAGAATACCTTAAACATAAATGAACTATTTTTCGATCAATAGTTTTTAGTTTTCTTGTATCTCAAAATATATAGCGTGGCCCTCGTGAAAATTAATTGGCCAAATTTTAGTTTTTCCCAAAGTGTCTCAGTATGGTGTTCCCCTTTCACCTGTATCCCCTATAGCCCCACGATATCCCATGGGTGTTAGGGCCTTAGGCCTTCGTGGTAGTTGGAGTATAAAAAAAGTATGCATTGAAGTTTTTAGTCAGTTAATTTCGCCCAAAAGAACTAAACTTTTTCCTAGTTTAACTTGAGATGTATTTCCCACATGCATTGGATCCTTATCTTTCTTCGACACTCTGTATAGTTATAAAGGCAGACTCGCAAATATCTAGGAATAATAATGAAAGCCGTTATCACTATCCAAACGCATAATTTTCATGTGACGCGAGCTACGTGTCCGATCCACTAAGGCGATACAGACGCATTCCTGACTGCAGAGCTAATAAGGGCAGAGGTCCGCTTTAAGGAAGGGGTACGGCATAGAGCACTTTCCTTTATTTAAAAACCTCTCCAAGATCCATACAACACAGTATGAAAGCCACTGGTATGAGGAGAAGGCACGATGTTATATGGAAAACGATTAAAAGCATTTTTGAAATATTTACGTTAACTCGTGGAAGAGAAAGATGCATATACGAGCCCCTTCCCACTATTGAAATGTTAGTTTTTTCTTATCAATCACAAATAATACAAATGTAGCAGGGTGTTATAGGTTTAAAATATTAACAATGAATATTTTGATAATATATAGTAGAAAACACCAACTTTATCACGCCCTAAACAAATTTGCAGCATAAAAATAACACATGTTGCAATTACAGCATATCAACATATTTCCATTTCAATGCAAAATAAGTCTATAACGCATAGGTGGCTGTGAAAAATAAAAGCCATGACAATTGTTTTTATTAATCACAGCTGTCAGAATACGTTTAAAATAGTTTGGGTAGTTAAGGTTTTCAAAATGGGTAGAGGAAAGGTTATTAGTGAGAAAATTCGGTTACTGATAATTAAATTTTTTTAATCTGGGAAATCAAACTCAGAAATTGCAACTTTTGGCGGTACAGTGTGAGAAATATTGTTAGAATATATAACGTAACTCGTTCAGTTAATATTAAGCCACGATATGTGAAAAAAAGTAATATCACAAATGCCTACCGAAGAGCATTACGAAGAATAATCGTGAAAAACAGGCGTGCCAATTATTTACAATTAAGTGCTATGTGGAGTGACGCTGTTGGAAGGAGATTTTCGAGTTCCACAACTCATAGAGGGGCCCACTAACTCTGATTTAGCACTTGCAAGGTAAGTTTTCTTATAAAAAAAAGTGAAGCAAAAACACTAAAGTTGCACAACTTGTTTATAGGCCAAAGAAAAGCCGCTATTAACTCCACTGCAAAAGAAAAATCGGCTTAGATGGGCTAAAGAACATAGACAATGGACACCTCAACAATGGTGTGCAATACAATGGAGTGATGAGGCCCGATTCGAAGTTTGTGTTGGTGACAGTCGCAGTAGAGTTATTCGCAAACAGAAATGAAGCATTCGATGTTGACTGTCTGAAGAGAAAAGTCAAATATCCAGCATCCATTATGGTTTGGGGCAGTATGTCATCAAAAGGAGTAGGAAAACTTCATTTTGTTGATGGAAATGTGAATATAAACAAATATTTGGCAATTTTAGCTAGAATCGCTTTTACCAGTGATGGAAGAATGTTTGACATCCGGCCAAGATTTTGTGTTTCAGCAAGATGGTGCAGCGTGCCATACCTCACAAAAGGTTATAAAATGGATGTAAGAAAATAATGTACCACTATTGGAATGGGTTTCTAGCAGTCCAGATCTGTCACCTATTGAAACTTTGTGGCACGAGATGAAAAAGGTTCTATGACAACATCCGGCTCGTACAATCACTGAACTGAGACAAAAGCTTCAAGAAATATGGGATTGTTTTGCACCAAATTTTTGCCAAAACTTGGTTAACACTATGCCCCATAGAATTTCAGCCGTAATAAAAAATAAAGGAGATGTTACCCAATGGTAATCTTTCAATTGTTGCTTTGTTAACTTCGCGCATTTATTCGCACATTGTTTATTTGTTCAGATGTTCTATTAGTTATAGGTCTAACTGATTTCAGATATGTATTTTTTACGACTAGAGTGTATCTAAAATGGTTTTGAGAAAACAAATTGTTTTAGAAGTAAATAGTTTCGACATGTTTAGTTTATAAAGGCATATTTTGGTACAAATCATGAAGTGGCCCAACTGAAGTGTTAAGGGGCTCGTAGTGCTAAATCCTACAGAACAAAGAATACTGCCAGGAACATGAATTCATGCAAAGAAAATATAGATAGAAGAACGAATTCGATGCACAGCAACTAAAGTCATTGAATCATGATGTACAATTCTATTAGCATACTAGAATAAAACTGCATTTTTTCTAAAAACGGCGTTTTATTGAAATCAAACAGTATATAGTACATACCTACAATTTCTTGCGAGTGAACGAATGAGAAAATATAATTTTTAGGCCGTTATTGTACAGCAGGCTATAACAAATTGACAACACTGCGTTGAGACTAGTTCGACTTTGACAACCCAAATAGTTGTTTCCCATGACTACCATCATGTGCATCAACTAGTTACTACATTGCCAACATTTCGATGGATCATAGATATAGCGCTGTTCATGGTGCCTGCAAAACGCTAATAAAGCTCCAAGGGATATCCAAAAAGGGACTTGTCACAATTTTTTTTTCTGATCTATATACATCCGAGAGATTAATGGACAGGAGAAATAAATTATTCATATATAAGGTTTAAGTTCCAGCAGGAAAAGTTCAGCTTCCACACTTACCATAAACAAATACATAAGTAAACACTAACTAGTTTACTCAAAAGGGCAGATGAGGAAAGCATGAAATGGAGTAGTTTTTCTGCAACTACTAGTTTCTCATACCATGTCATTCCAAAACTCTTTTACACATCCATGAGCTCCGTTTATGAATGGAAAATATTTCACGTGCCTTCTAGATCCAAATTTATGGGGTGGAATTTAACCTTCAGCTCGAACAGAGGCTTAATAGAACATACTTGTTTGTGTTTATACAGCTAAAAGAACCATGTCAAGGGGTTTGACGAAGTTCACTTGTTTGCTCGTTTACTTGGGGACACAACATTCATACTCTCCCTCCACTGCTTAGGCTCATTTGATGAATGGGATATTTCCACGTAGACGATGTATCTATAGAAAACAGAAAACAAGCATTTAGAATTACATCCCGAAGTTCGTTTTATGTTCATATACGATACTGTAAATACAGTTGTGTCCACTTTCTCATGAGAACCCTATGTAGGTCCTTCCGCAAACATAAAATTATGTCAAGTATATTTTTTTGCTTCAGAGGAAATTTAAAAGGAGTGACATATAGCGAGTTTTTCGTTACTTTCCTTACACTTTTTGGATAGGTCAACTTAGCAACTTGAAATTCAGGACGATGGATGTATGGACACTATGCTTTAGTGTAAAACTGACAGCTATAAATTTCGAGATGGCGATGTGAAGCTCATTTTCAGTAATTTACGAGTATAACCGTACATATGAATTTGCTCTTTCAAAATTGCGAAATGGCTGACTCTCAAATGGGCATGATCCTACACAAATGAATTGATGAGAATCAAAAACATGTGATACGTATTTTTCGAACTTCTAATGCGTACGTTATAGCGTCACACAATCTTTCAAAATGGTGGACTTGCGGACTGAAAAAGTTGAGCACTTAAGTATACTGACTTGCTTATAACTCGACAACTAATCTTCAAATCATCAGGTATGTTATACCATTCTTTCTTTGGAAGTGCCAATCTCAGAATCTCAATAAAATGGGACATTGAATTGAGGAAATATAACGTTTGAAAACAATAACGATAGGTGTTTTTGGTGAGGTTTTAGTAGTTCATAAAGGTAAGGGCGCCTGCAGGGAGGAGGGGGCAATTTGAAGATTCTTAGCATTTTTCTTGCCCCTTGGGAAAATTTGCTTCGCCTCGCTCCTCAAACGTTTCGGGGACCGGTACACTTTGACCAAAAGTTATCTCTTGCCAAGAATTTGCAAAAATTCGGATGATCTGTTATGCAAGATCTAGTTATAAAATGACCACCAATTCACGAAGTGATAACACCATTCTCACCGTTCAAATTCGAATTTATTGCTTCAAGGCGGCTCCGACGCAGTGAGTTTCAAGCCATTTACAAGGGTTCAGCTGCTTCAAAACTGACACTCCATCTTTCAATATTTTTGAATTAAATTCATACAGTATGTTGAGAAGATAATTGCCCAGGGTACTGCAGGAGCACTTTTTGAAATTTGTTTTTGCACAAGCCTTATGATGGGTGAAGTGCGTACTTTTTTGTTCAACTTCGCGATTTTTTCAAAAATAACCTAGTAAAAAAAATTAAAAAGTGGCTCTATAGCACCCGGTGGGGTTTTGTTTTCAGCACTCTGTGAAAATTTCATCCAAAAATATCAAAAAATAAAGCGTCAATTTCGAAGCGCGAAACCTCTACAAATCGTATTTTGGACAAATTTTGTTCTACTGTTTCGTGCTGTCAACCCAAGCGTTGCGGCGCAATGCACGGACTAAGAAAGGACGTATTCAGATAATTTGATGGCCCTATTTCATATAATATAGATAAGTCGTTCTGCAAATAGGTACTCATAATCGCGATTGCTTATACTCATCGATTTTAAAGCCGTTTTACGTCCCACGTCATTGGCGAGGAAGTATTGTAATCGCGAAAAATTTCTCAAATGAGATGTTATGTTTTTTTAAGTCATATGACATCTACATCACGAAAACTGTATTACTCATCAACTTGGAAATAACCGCTCGGATTTTTATGAAATTTCCACGCGGGGTTATTAGTATGCCAAAGCTTCGTAGTTTTAGTCCAGTGGCAACGGTGCTATAGGCAAAAAAGAAAAAGTAACAATTGCTGTAACTCCGTTTTTAACGTTACAGGGGTTCCTTATCATTGACAGGAAAACATTGTACTGCTTAAAAAGTGGGGTTGGGGGAAGGTGATTCTAAATGTTGCATCTTTGATATCAGTGAAACACGTTATTAAGAAGCTTCTGATCCCAGTGATTACAGGAAATTTAAGAAAATCCGACGAATAATATGCTCACGATTTGAAAAAATCGGTACCTGCTCTATAGGTTTGACAGCAAGTATCTGCAACTGCCGACAGTAGGGAACAATGAATTCGGATATCACTCCAGTCAAGTATAGGGGAATTTGGCGTGGAACTTTAAAATTATCGATGTGTCAAGGAAATATGTTTTTGAGAACGATAATTTGGTAGATTTTATACCTGCATTTTCATTTGAATTTCATGACACGTGAAATGTACCCATTTCGCCGTTACGTTCAATTTGTGTTTTGCAGTTTGTGATGTTTTTCTGGATATAAGCAGGACATAAGTGCATAGGGTGCTATCAGAGCTTTTTACAAAATTTTGTCTTTGCGCAAGAATTATGGTGGGTTGAAATGCTTAGGTACTATTTGTGCTCAACTTCTTGATATTTTAAAAAGATCCTAGTGGATAAAATCGAAAAAGTGGATCGTTCGCAACCTGTGGACTTTGTTTTTAGCACGCTGCAAGAGTTTCATTTGGAAATAATAAAAAATGAAACGTAAGCTGTGAAGTGCAAATCGGTTGTTGGGCGAAATTCGTCTACTGTTTCGTCCTGCCAGTCCAAGCGACGCGACGTTGCGTACCGACTAAGAAAAAATGTATTCAAATAATTTGATATCTTTCGTAAAATAAATTCAAATTACAATTCGTTTATTCATGTCAGTAGACACATTTATGTTTACAAGAGTCATGTGGTACATGGTAACAATTGAATGAATCATAAAAATATCTTATGCCGTCAAAATAAGAGGAAACAGTTAGGTAGTTTTTGCAAAGCAATAAACAGGTAGGCTTATACCTGGATTAAGTACATTTCTTGTCTACTGTAATAGGTAGATGCTGCCAGAAATGGATGTGTACGATCAATAAACAAACCACAAGACTGAACTTGGTGTCCGATGATTTTTGTATTGCCTTTTTTATTGCGTTACTAGAAAACTCTGTTGGGTATATGATGGAGTTTACTAGATCTTTATAGCTTGTTGTCTGCCTTCTTCTACAAACTTCACCAAATCGAGACGCTGTCAACCTTATTCTCCGATGACGGCGCGACAAAGTACAGTCCTGTGATTTGGTGACTTGTTCGATCTGCAAAATCTCGTCGTCACTTTTTTTAAGTTTCCCTAAAAATTTTCGCTTAGCAACTTCCAAATCATTGTAGTTAATGTCAGGTTTTTGATTGAATTCGCCATAAAACTATTCACTTTCTTTGGAATTGCTATCTGAATTCTTAGTTATTTTTATATCAGCTTTTTTGGGCTGAGCTTCTTTTCAAGATTTTTACGTTTGAGTCTTTGTTCCATCTTAGCGATAAGCGAGGTTGGACTAAGCTTAGAATGCAAATGTATTTAGACCACATATACAGGCCGCTGGATATTGTGGCTCACTACAGCTGCAGCACATCTTCCATGGTATGACCTCTTTTTGCAATAATTTATTCGCTTACCCCAATGTATTATAGAGTTGAACTGCTCCACACTATTGTTGACCTCAGCATGAATTAAACTCACTGCATTCGTAATTAAAATGGTCGCATATGACCCTTTATTGTCCGTTATCAATCAGCCTTGATAAAAAAGGGCACTCAAGAACAATCATACCAACAACAATTCAACAACACAATATCGACGAACAGTAACAAGGGGAGAAAAATACTAAATGATCACTTGCTGAGTACCAAAATAAGAAACGATTTACATTCTAGATCGGTAATCGAAATCCGACTCCGTTATTATAAAAATTTACCTCGGTATGCACCCGCAGTCATCCTTTCCTCTTTTAAAGTAGCGCCGACGACCGTCTAGGCCCAGCCCACCCTCGTTTCCTTTTCATCCCTCCGTTATCTCAGCAGATGGTGCTCGTGATTCTGGAGCCCCGTTAACACTAATTTACCTATGACGTAATATGTTCGTATTGACCCATCTGTCGCTCTTCGTTGTAGGTTGTTTTTGTATGTTTGTTTTGAGGAACAGATAACACCAATTTTGAAGATATCAAATATCAATTTGGGTTTATTGTTTTTTGTACTATTTGTGTAGGTTATCATAATGTGGAATATTCTTCTTTCATTGTACTCTGTATACCATGTATCCTGAAATGTCAATACTGTAACAAAAACACGTATTTACTAAACAAACTAATTGACTACTCCTCAACATACTCATTTATAATAACACTTATCACTTTACAACAAATACATGAGTGGTTCTCATCCGCATCGACTGCTCTTTGCCGCTCACTCCCTAGTCCTGTAGAATAATCGAGTCATTCTCGAAGTTTATCGAGATATCATACTGTTTGCAGGAGGATCACCTTCCGATTTGTTTGTTTGGCCATTCGAATAAGACAGTATCTCATATTATCCGGCTTTGAAGTTGTTAAACCTCTATTTGAGCGATCTCAGTTCTACCTATTACTACTATCTTTCGCTTGCAATATTTCCGTCATGATTGGAGGCTTGCATATGTAATAATGATACCAAAGTAGGGAATGACGGCAAATCCGCAAGTATCGCTTGATCAGTCTATTATTATAAATTCTTCCAAATGAACAGTTATGCTCTCGTAAGCAACACTCTACTGAGCTGTAAGAAATCAGACTGGTTGAGACGGTCACTTGCGAATTTTCTCGGAGTAGTGGTATCTTGTTGCAATACCACAAAGCGTTCGACAAAGTATGGCATCAGGGTCTCATCTACTCGTATAAGCTCAAGCAGCTAAATTGCCCTTTTTGGCTATCCAAATGATTAGAAACCTTTTTTGAGGCCAGAAAGTTTCCGATCAAAATTGATAGATATTTTTCATCATTATTGACCATGGGGTTAGGAGTTCCCCAAAGCTAAGACCTTACTTCGACCCTATGCTTAATATTTACTTTCCAACATACCTTGTTTTGACCACACAGAGGTGTTCTTTTACGCTGGTGACACCGCTTTGGTGGGAAGACAATACACAAGCAAGAGGTTGTAGACCGCCTTCAGAAGGCAGTGTGTCAGCTGGAGGAATACCTTTGTATGTGGAAAATAAATATTGATCCACAAAAACCTAGGACTGTCAAACTTAAACATTCTGCACCTAGGCAGCTGAGAGTATTTGAGGTAATTCAACATAGATCTCTTCGCTCCATCACGGGAGCTCCATGGTATGTTTCGATTCACACGCTACATTCAGATCTCAATATTCCTCCTCTGAGTCAGTTTATCTTTAACTTGCAACTAAGACATATACAAGAGCAGACAGACATTCTAACCCTCTGCTAAGGGAGGCTGTAAAATTACTCTATTACTCCGTAATACACCAACATTTAAATAATAATGCACCTCTATGAATAGCTGATTATTAAAATCTGATTGGGTTAGGTATGCGCACCTTCTGCAGGGACCTTTTCATTTGGGAAAACGAGCTAAAGACCCACGGTCTTATCGGTAGGAATAGATGTGAGGTCAGGTCAGGTCATCGTTATCGAAGTTATTTGTTGAAGTTTCAGATCTACGAGTTGCCGATTGATTGCTGCTAGCTGATCTCTCCAACAACAGATAGCGACGTCGCCTCGGGACAATTATTATAGATGCTAACATATGACATCACAGTGGGTTAAAGATGCGAAAGCGACATATTTTGCATACAAGTTTGGCCGTTTGAATAAGAAGTAACAAGTATTGTGGTCCAACATTGTCCAAAGTTTACGCTAACATGTAAAGTACATAATAAATTTACTAAATTTTTGAGTTTGCCTCTATTTATTTTGCTCGATCGAGACCTCGTCACCTCCAACTACTAATGATGAAAGAAACTCCAGCACTTTTTGACCAATTGATTTCTGACGTTGATTTGAAGAGGTGTGCAGCGGAGCTTACTAAAGTTCTTTCGGGTTTCTGTCAGATTTTCTACCAATTCAGCACCTTCCTAGAAAACTGGAAGTTTGCTAACGTCCAAGCCAAAAAAAGGTCTAAGACAGATCCTTACAACAACAAGCTCTGCTCTCTGTTATAAGTCAGGTGATGGAGAAGTGCACAAGTCGGGAGCTTCTGGAGTACCTCGAATGTCACGGCTTTATTAGCGACAGGCGCCATGTTTTCCGGCACCAGCGATCCATAGGGGACCTCCTAAATTACCTCCAATTGTGGAGTAAACTCATCCAGTCTTATAGTGAAGATGATGTCGTAGCTGTTGATATCACGAAAGCATTCGATTAGCTGTGGCATGCTGCGCTCCTATGCAAATTTCCATCCTATGGCCTCTTTGCTTTGCAGACGGGTGGCAGACTTTCTCTCTGGTCGCAAGATATCCGTCTCAATTGACGGATTCGCCTCTTCATCCCACAAAGTCGATACGGGTATTCCCGAGGGACCAGTCTTAGCTCCGACATTGTGTCTTTTACCTCCTTTCCTGTACGATCAATATAATCCACAGCTTTGCTGATTACAGGACTCTACATGCAGGTATTCAGAGTGACATGCCGATATCTACCGGTAAGCTAGAGAAAAAAAGAGTAGCAGGGACTTTGTCTCTGACGAGAGACCTTGGAGATTATCACTGCTGGATGGCCGAGTTCTACCACAGAGCCTTTCATTTCTCCTGGTCGGAGTCCAGATCATCGAAGACTTGATCTGGTACGAATACATCTCGTAAATAGCGGCAGCTGCTGGGAAAATTCTAGACTATTTGCTTAGCACTAAGAAGTATTTTTCTCCACATGACCTCCTCACTTTGTGCTTTCTTCTACCGCCACGCCACTGGGCTTTGCTCCTCAGGGCTCTTCTTCATGATGCTGCCGCGCGATGAGCCTGCCAGACAAACCCACCGGACTTCCGCCTACCGCCCTAACCGTGTCGAACTTTGTACACCCAGAACGGGCCGGTACGACTGCTCCTTTGGGCCTCGGATGTCGTGATTGTGGAACTAAATACATGCTTTTTCCCAGTTCTACTAACTTCAGGCAGCTTAAAAATCGGATTAACACAGTTTCGTTAAACTCCTCATAGCAGCCGTAGTGGCCTGGCATTTAGGCTTCCGTCTGCGGGGTTGCTTCGGTGTAAAAGAAGTTGGTTTTATCCCAATTTATTCACCTTTCGTTGCACTAAACCAATACCGTAGTTATCAACAATACCTTTTTATTTTGTATTTGCTTACAGGACAGCTGCTTGCAATAGGTAGTCGAGCTTTTCAAGACGTCCATTGGCTTATGGCCCAGTCACCAGCAGAAATCAAGTAAGTTACGATTAGATTCACACGAGTCGGTCATTGATTGATGGCTCTTTTTAACAACATTCTGATCAACATAACGACACAACACTATATTTATTGCTTGTTCTGCGTATTGTATTGTTATTGGTATTTTGTAGAATACTCTCAAAAAGTATGATCTAAAGGAATGAAATCCAAACTTGAAGGTGTACCTGAAGGCGATTCCTAAAGTACTTCTTTAAGATTCTACATTGCAAAATTACCGGTCTACAAGACATCCGGCCATTCTACAGCTTGACTTCTCCGCCGAATAATACGTTTTCTGATAAGAGTGACCTTAGACTAATTGGGGTGCTAGAAAATAAATAGAATAATCAAATAGGACACGTATGATGTAAAACATGAACTGAAACAATCTGACGGTATAAGCTTGAAACATGTCATTAGTAAAATGTGATCAAATGGTTCATTATCAACGTTATTTATTTCGCTGAGTATTTTGTTCAATCTAACGTTTTACGCTAATAGCACTCCACGTAGCTTCATTATTTATTTTTGTTTAATAGTGGAATAAAAATAATGAAACGCAAATAAATATATTCTCCTATACTACATTTAATTTGAATGCTGGCTAAATTACGCTTCTGTTTACACACATGTGAATTATTGCAGATGAAGTTATTTTCAACAGCGCAGCTCTGGCCATAACAATTTGGGAGTTTTTAACTGGTTTGTTTTATCATTTTTCCACTAGGGATGGCTCGATCTGTGGTTTCATTGACGATAGCCATAGGGACATAAGAGGTGCTTTTCCAGCAATAAATTTTATACCGAGGCATCCGCGCAGGCAGACGCCTAAATGTCAGGGCACCGCGGCTGCTATGAGAATGTCAAAGAAATTTTGCTAATCCGATTTTTGAACTGCCTAAGGTTATTAGAACTGGAAGAAGCCTCCTCATGTAGATTGTTCCACAATCTCGACACCCTCTTGACAAGGAGCTGTTATATCGGGCAGTTCTGGATGTACGAAATGCTACACGGTTACGATGGAAGGCCGAAGTCAGGTGGGTCTGTCTGGCACGCACATCGCGCGGCGGGATCATAGAGGAGAGATCTGAGGAGCAAAGCCCGTTGGTGCAGTGGTAGAAGAGGGCTATATCGCCGCCGGCCTGCCGAGAGTCCTGAGACTGTCTGTTAGAGAAGACTCATCGATCATCCTCTTCTTGACAGCATCGATCATAAGTACTGTAGTCGGGGCGGCAGCACCTCAAACGTGTTAGCAATACTCGAGGCTAGGTTTTATCTGGCCTTGTACAAAGTGAGGAGATTATGCGGAGAAAAGTACCCCTAAACAAATAACCTAGCTTTATCCTAACAGCTGCCGCTATTGACGAGATGCGTTCGTGCCAGATAAAGACCTCGGTGATCTGAACTCCGACCAGCCGGAATGAAGGGCTCTTAGTCATCCATCGAAACCGGATGAGCGCTAGGACGCTTTATGTTCGTCAAGGTACAGTACTGTGCTTTGGAAGCACTGAACTGTAAAATATTGTTACGTCCCCAAGCAATGAGAACCTCCAGGTCTCTCGTCAGAGCTGTTAGTCTTCTTTTTTCCAGCTCACCGGCAGAGATCGGCTTATCGCTCTGAATTCCTGCATGTGGAGTGCTGTCATCAGCAAATATGTGAATTCGATTAATTGCATAGAAAAGGGGGTCGTTAATATGTAAGAGGAACAATGACGGAGCCAAAGCCGATCGCAGGGGACTCCCGCGGTGACGTTGTGCGATGTAGAGGACAACCCGTCAATTACGACGGATATCTTGCGGCTAGAGAGAAAGTCAGCCACCTCCTGCAAAGCTTCTCTGGGAGGCCATAGGATGGAGGTTTGTATATGAGGGTAGCGTGCCACAGCTGATCGAAGGCTTTCGTCATATCAAGAGCAACGACATGAGCCTCACCATTAAACTGGATCAGTTTACTTCACAATTGCGTGATGTTCGCTAGGAGGACCCTGTGGATCGCTGGTGCCAGAAACCATACTGCCTGACGGCGTGACGTTCGAGGTAGTCCAAAAGCGCTCTATTTATGCACCTCCCCGTAACTTTACTTATATCAGAAAGAAGAGCTATATGCCTGTATTTGTACGAGTCGGTCTTTGATCCACCTTCTAACTGTATATTAGACTTTTTTTATTTAACACCCGGAATTGAAGTCACTTGAGGCTTTGTTACCATGCTTTAGAGAGGAACAATCTGTTGTGTCTTATATTATTTCCTCTCAAGACAAGCAACCATTTGTATGCCGAAGTACTATTTCCTCCATTTCAGATCCATAAGCAATGCACATACATCATCTTTAGTCGAAGATTGCATAATTAACCTGCGTGTTACGACGTTCATTTTGGGTGGGTTATCACGGTTTCGGAGCAGTTTTGGCGTTTTCGAGGCGATGCATCGCGATGGTCGAGAGTGACATGTCTGGTACATTGAAAACATCAGATAACCTCATGCTTGCTTGTTGCTTTGCAAAGCTGGATGTTCTTTTGGAAACGGAAATGCCTACGTAACGATGCTTATGTGAAAGAAACTACAGATTGTCTGGATTATTTTCAGAACTGTCTTATTGTACATGAAAAAGCCACCGTTGTGGTCGAAACGTCGCCATCAGTAAAACTGTATTTCAAACATATACAGGGTGTTCATTTGAAAACTTCCCACCACAGATTTACCGAAAACCACTGGTTAAAAGAAAATACGCCAAGACATGTCAAAAGGTTTGTCAAGGAAGACAACCTTCAACCAAAAACTACTTCATCCCCTTAAACATTTTGAATGACACCGGGTATCGAGTAACAGCTTTTTGAAAGTCCTTTATTTTGACGTTTGATTTGTTTAGATCAGTTTATTCGTTTGCAAGAAAATTAGAAAGATCTTTAGTTATCTTAATTTGTTCAGATAGTAAACGAAACACACGAAAATATCACTTTTATTTCAATAAGTGTTCAAAATGATGCTCGTTATTCGCCCAATAATGATATAAGCGTTGTTCAAGTTGTTTGTTGCGGTATATCTTGGCAGCTTTTGATGATACGTTGACGAAGGTCATCCAAACTTTCAGGTTGGGGAGTAAATAAAATAGACTTCAATTGGCCCCATAGAAAGAAGTCTAAAGGCGTCAAATCAGGAGGTCTATCAAGCCATTACATAGGCTGTCTTCGCACTATCCATTTATCTGGAAACTCGTCGTCTAGCCATTGTCGAACTGGAAGAACATAGTGAGGAGTCTTGCTGGCAATATATTTCAGCCTCATCAGGTATACGGTTTCCACCCCCTTCGATTTGGTTTTTAATGGTTTCAGTGATAAGCGGATTGATGGTATTTTCCAACATATCCAAATAAATGTCACCATTCAAATTTCCATTAATAAACAATTGCCCAGTCACTTTGTTTAATAAAATGCCTGCCCAAACATTATTTTTTTGGGGGTACTGGTTATGCCATTCTCAAAAGCATGAGGATTTTCATTGCTCCAATACCTGCAGTTATGCTTATTAACAAATCCATTCAGACAAAATGTGTATTCATCATTGAAGCAGATATTCTTTACATGAATGGTATTATCATTAATCGCTGCAGTCATTTGTTCAGAAGTCTCAACTCGCTTATCGAAATCATCTTCGGTAAACTCTGGCAATATTTCATTTTAAATGGATGAAATTTATGGAGTTTATTAACTGTGTGTACAGAGCCTAATGAAATACCAGTCGGAGCAACAGTTTTGCGTAATGAATTATTAGGATTTATTCCAAAATGACCCAAAACTACAACTTGAGCGGCCTTATCGAAAGCGCTCCGATGATCACGTTTTTTATTTGCAACAGATCCAGTTTAAGTGAATGTAGTAACACGATCCAAGTCATACCTAGGTGAATTTATCTTCCCCGGATGTCTAGCGTTGAACGTGACGGCAGCTTGCCGAGCACATTGATTTTGGGCACCATAAATTAGAATCATTTCCACTCTTTCGGCTAGTGCGTCAAGCATTTTTGAAGTAAGATCTAAATCAATAAATTAATTTGCACTATCCCAATATTGTCACAAAGGTAACTGACAACAAATAACTAGACAGGTATAACAATAAACATAGTTCACCCAGGATATCTGTGTTGATGAAACGAATGCGGAAAAAAACTGGGGTTGTTATTTGGTTGTTGCCTCGTCTAATCTTCCGAATTACTGTTTATGTTGGTAGTCTCTGTTTTAAATAATAAACTAATTTGGCAAACCCTAACGGTCAACATTTTGAACACTTATTGAAATAAAAAGTTATATTTTCGTGTTGCTTTTGTTTTCTATCTGAACAAATTAAAATAAATAAAGGTTTTTCCGATTTTCTCGAAAACGAATCGACAGATTTTGAAAGATCAAACGTCAAAATAAAAGACTTCGAAAGACCTTTTTGTTTTGACCTGGGGAGCCGAGGGTGAAAGGGGGTGAAGTTGTTTTTGGTTAAAAATGTGTCCCCCTTGACAAACCTTTGGACGTGTCTCTGCGTTTTTCTTTTAATCAGTGGTTATCGATAAATCTGTGGTGGGAAATTTTCAAATGAATTATGTGGTTTCATTTAGCGGTCAGTATAGTTATGGTAGGATTTTATTTTGCTGTGATGTTACGTTATAGATTACTTCTTTGCGCCTCAGTATACTCGTCTAAAAGTGCTTTAGCCATAATGATCGTCTCAAATGAGGTTTGTGAGAAGAACTTCTGCGAACTGCAATTTCAGTAAAAGCAATCGCTGCAATTATCTAATCGGTGCTGCCAGGAATGTCCAGAACTTTTAGGACATTGAAGGTTATTTTCTAGTCTTTTTTTTGAAACTTAATCTCTCAACTTTTTAGAAGTAGTTAATCTGCATATTTTTTCATTTGTCTGTCCATGTATTAAATAGCTACAACGAACAATGATTGTTCTATTCTATATTTATCAGGTGTTTGCTTTGGGAGAGTCTCCGAGTTCGATAAAAACTCTCTTGTTCTTGAAAGTGTACGAGTAAACAAGAAATAAGGGAATATTAATTTATAAATATACTCTATTGTATCAAGTTCGTTCTATGGTAGGGACATTGATCAAAGTATTCTTTCTTCTAAATGTTGGTCCTTGGATCAAATGAAGGAATATGTTTTTGCAGCTAAGCTAAATAAATATATTGCCTTCTGATTGGTCGAGCCTAATTAAAATTATGTCTATCTCGTGTATTTAAATATTCTGCTACAATACTATTACTACTTCTGAAAACTACCGATGTGAAAGGATTTCATTTCTGAAAAAAAAATCACATTAAACGCTGAACTAGTTTTGAAAACACACAAATTGTAGTGGATGTATTTTCACAGTAGCTTATAATCTCTTTACATAACAGCTAACCTGGCTATTCCAAAATGTAGTTAGCCGATATCGGCTTCGAGTGGCAGGCAATCAGAGTGCAGCTGAACATAAAGTGACGCACATATTCGTCGAAAATAAAATCCAATAAACCTAGGCCAGTTGATGAATGTCGGATCATCCGCTGTCAAAAACATTTCGGGGCTTAAATTTCCGACGCCGGAAAATCATTTTTTTAAGGTTTATTTGAGATAGAAGTGATAGTTACAAACCGGAATAAAAGAGTGAACTGAAAATCAAATATGGTAACAAAAAAACAGAAAAACGTTTTGTTAAAAATTCTACAAAAGTAAAGTCTCGTTCATTGTGCTGATACATGATATTTATGTTCCGTATGCACACAAGCCTTCTTAGGCTGGAAGTTTGTCCCCAAACTTCTGTGATTAATTTCCTTGGAGCTCTTGCGATTTAAGGTCTTTCAATGGAATTTTTGGTTCAAGCAACAAGGTGTGTAGTCGATTTCTTAACAACAAGTAAATGATGGTTGGAGCCAAGATAACGTGTTGCGTTGCAACAGCCCAAGATTTGAACGAGATGAAGATTGGCTTGATATGCATCAGCTGAACGTCTGATAGCTGGGACGTTTCTTGAATTTTAGTACTTACTGCACCATTTGAATCTATTAAGACTGGTTGTCTGGAACAGTTATAGAAAATTTAGATTTGCTTGTTTGTAATCAATATCTTTAGGTTTTCGCTGTGCAGTGCATTTTCGGTTGCTGAAAGAATGGTATGTCTTTTAACACATAATAGTACAGCTTTGAAAGTATAATGCAATTATTCCATTTTTCCCTGCGAAATGTTGGGAAATCTTGAAACTGGAGGTACTACAGACCAAAATATGTGAATTGACCTAAACATACCTCAGTCCAAATGTTGATAGTTTGCGAGATTCAGGGTGTCAAAGCTACAATTTTATTTTCTATTTTTCATTATTGCTTAAGGAGTATTCTAGATTTTGGCATAAAACTCGGTGTCGGGAGGTTTTCTAGAATGAGAAACAAGAATTCGTTATTTTTTATAGTCAAACTTCTAGAGGGCGCCACTCACACCACTATTTCGGTAAATAACTTATCATAACTTTGTTGTGCTACCATGCATACAACAACTGGCGAAAAAATATTATTTTCTCGTATTTCCACAACAAAAAGGTTCACTTGTTAGAAGTATCTAAAACTAATAGTTTTCAAGATATATTTTTTTAAAGTTCCAATTTATTATTTGTACCATGATGATAAAACATTTTTATAACATAATAATCAAGTTGCTCTGGATAATATCTGAGTAGCGTTGCTATGGTTTCTAATGTTTGTCATAATATTGCTTTAAACTTCATGAATAAATAGTTTTAATTTGAGAGACAGGCACTCCTCTCCCCCATCTTTATTCCAATAGCTATTGACAGTTAGCTATGTGAGAGAAAATTGCTTATAAAAAAAACACGGTGCTTTCGTTTTTGGATTCAACATTTCTTTACCATCCGTACTCTGTGATGGCCCCTTCAAAAGAAACTGCAATGTTGCCTAATTATTATCTTTGTCAGTTAACTCTATGAATAAAACTGGCGGATGAAAATACGTTTCTTTTGCTTAATTGACTTTCACTACTCTATCATTTTGAACTTGACAGCTCACACGCCGCAAATTTATACTATCGTTTAACAGTGTTTATCGATAAAAAAATATTGTTTTATTTAATTAGTAGTGTACAGTTTATTCGATGAGAGCTTTTATCCAGTTTTCGGTTTGTCCAGTGAGTTTCTTGAGAAGTATTTGTTCAAAAGTAATTAACAAGGGTGGAAGTGGGTTCACATCAAGCCTTAAAATGTGTTTCTTCACAATGCCACCAATTAGGCGTACCAACCTAGGTCGCAGAACCCGCAATGCTGCAAGTGGGACCTCGGTTGGCCGCGTGGGTCAGAGTGTCGTGCTATTGATCAGCCGGCCGGCCGGGCCGCGAGTTCGAATCTCGCCTTCGCCATGGATGTTGTGTGTTTGTTTTAGGCAGCAGCGGTGGCCGCAGTAGTAGACTCTTCGGTCTCCTGATCAGTCGCCGTGCGCTGTGCGGGTTCGATTCCCGTCCCAGGAGAAATGTTTCTCTTGGCCATGGATGTTGTGATTGTCCGTAGGTGGTAGACGGTCTCTGACTGTCGAACGCGGAGGTACCACCCGGCGGTTCTCGTAGGCGGAGCCAGAATGTGTGCATGTTGCATGCACACGTGTTCCCTCGCCAGAGTCCGTGTGGCGTCCCCCCTTTCCCATGTATCCCCCATAGCCCCACGGTACCCAATGGGTGCTTAGGCCTTAGGCCTTCGTGGTAGTTGGAGTATAAAAAAAAAAAAAAAGTCAAAAATATATTCGAAGAAGTCAAACTGACGAGCAACGAGAAATGAAGTTGAACTGGCTCGAAGGACTGAAATCCATCAACCTAGGGGTGTCGCATTCAATCCCAATCGAGCTGCATTCAGTTATGACGTGGTAATTGATTACAGTTCACAACAAATCATTGCTATTGGACCAATGAACGGTGTGAGTCCACATAGCAAGGCTTTCATGTTTAAAAATATTATGTTGCGTCAGTGGAAAATTTAAATTGACTCCATTGGTACCACCACCAGAACCATTACATTAATTGGTTTCCAGAAATGGGCCAGATTCTATACATTTTTTTAACTCATATCCAACCATACAATGATTCCTTTTAAATGACGTCATTTGGCGCTACAAAATTCATTCTACCCAATTTTATGCGTACTTTTAAGGTAAGTTGATGGGGGAATGGCAGTGCAGTCAACGTATTTTGCTAGCCACATGGAGATACAAATACTTCGCTATGCAATTACCTACATTCCATATATCATATATATTATTATATTTACCCTTATATTATTCATTATTCATCCCAGTTCATAGCTAAGACAGGACAACCTCTGTCAGGTCAGCTAGTTCTAATATAAAAATGGAATATTCACATATACCTAATTTCAGAGCTGTATTTTTATTTGTTAAGAAGAAAAACTGATAACATTGTTTTTGGTCACCTGTATACATACCAAGAGATAATCAAATGCAGTGTATTGAGAATACTCCTTCAAACAGGAATAACATTTTATTTCAGGTGGAAGTGTTTGGTACATGCAAGAACATAAGACTGAACCAAAAATGAAATAATATAACAATAAAATGGTGAACATTCTGCAAAGGTGAAGCTATGTTCTTTGTGCTGATACATGATATACAGGGTGCGGCAGAGAGGACGGACGTTTTTAGGATGGGTAGTACTCTCCGCCTCCGTCTACGAGAGAGGTGGGGAGGGTGCCGTTTGACTCGTGAGATCCTAGCATTATTTTACCAGTTGTCGTTATGGAGCCTTGGACGGTGAAGCACCGCGTTTTCGCCTATGATTGTTTCGTCCGAAATAATGAGTGAGTCATCGTCGTACAGCGTGAGTTTCGTCGCCACTTCAACATTCATCGGAATAGAGCTGTTCCCTCTCGAAACACCATCCTTCGTTGGGTTCAATCACCTCGCAAGCGTGGTGAACTGATCAACACAAGACCAAGAGGAGCGCCGCGAACAGTTCGAACTCCTGAAAATGTTGAACGCGTTCGACAGGTCTTTCTTCGCAGTCCGACTCGATCTGCCCAAAAACATGCTGCTGCACTTCGCCTTAGTGATCGTTCGGTAAAGCGAATTTTGCATATGGATCTCCGCTTTCATTCCTACAAATTGGCCATTGTTCAACAGTTACAGCCCGGAGATTATGCACAACGAATGAACTTCGCACGTGAGATGGAAGCACTGATCGATCAAAATAAGAACCTCATTTTGTTTATGAGTGACGAAGCCCACTTTCACAAGCCACAAGCCCCGAACTCTGGACGGATTGAAGGGCGAAATTCGCGTGGAAGTCGCCCAAGTTGAGAGAGCGATGTTGGAGCGAACTTAAAAGAACGCCTCCAGCACTGCATCAACGATTTCGGCCACCACATGCCTTATGTGATTTTCCACACTTGACTGTCTCAAATGCTATTTCCTTGTGAACCTGATGCCATCAATAAATTTGTTTTCGAGTAAAAATTAACTATTTTATGATTATTTTAAAACCGTCCATCCTCTCTGCCGCACCCTGTACATGTCCGGTATGGACCCGTAACTCGGGAAACGTATCGTATTGTTATATTGCACTACTTCTATCTATCTCCATTAATATTCCTCTTTTTATTTGCATGCAGCGATTGGATGACAGCAATCAGCAACACGGTAAGTACAAAACAGTAATTTCTAGTATTCCGAAGTTCGGCATACAGTAGTATGTATGTATGTGTTGAGTCTCGCTCTCAGCCTGTCAGTGTCTATCCACTTATCCTTAGCGCACCTGCAACTTGGGGAGTGAGACTTGTAGGCAAGGTTACTATTATGCCATTGACGAAAAAGCTTTGTAATTTTTGAAAACCACTCCAAAAAAATAAGAATCGCTCTAACCTCGTTTTTTTGACGTTTCAAAGGCTCCTGATCATTTTTAGAGAAAAATTTAGAGGGATTGAAAATGAGGGTTGGGAATTTTTGGAAATGGGAGAGAGGGTATATTCCAACTTTCTGGCGGTAGTATATTTATACGCTTCCACCCCGGTAATTCTATGAACCTATTAGATGTATTTTACACAGCCCTCAAAACTTGAATGATGAAGAAATACCTTCGATACGCGTCTCTTTCTAGGTTGGCTAGGGTCACAGTCTCCCCCATAAGTGCCTTTCCACTACTGCCAGGCTGCCGAGCCTGAAGAATGGATTCATCGAGTGGTGAGGTATTGGAGAGGAGCGACCTTGTCAGATGGATGGTACTATCGGTAGTGCAGGAAAAATACCTATGGAATAATTGTAGGCTTGATTGGCTGACTTGATCCGCTTAATTTCTTTACGTGTTCGTGGTTAGTTTTTTCTCAGAGACAACTTGTGCCGAACATAATCCTTTATGAACTGATCGCCGCGAAGCATGAGACGTGCAGGGTCAACCTATTTAAAGTTATTTGTTCCGGAATGTTCAATTTCACGACTGCGTAACACATTCCAACCCCGCACATCCCGAATTAACCGCGCCAGACTTTTTCTATGAGGCTAGTGAAGGAGGCTTTTGCTGGTAAATCCAGCAAAACTGTGGAGTAAACATAGTATTACTGAAAGCGTCGACGTTCATAGGTAAATGTGTAAGTTTAAGTATTTGAAACTGAAGGTGTAGTTTATTTCTGCCAAGATTTATCCGTATAAATTAGTTGCCTACTTGTACATATGGACCACTCTCACCCTATATAATATGTAATTTGTGATGTGATACATAATACACGATATGCGATGAAATATGAGATTTCATAATTATCTGAGTTTGCTTCAATATGAATACTGTGAGAGGCGTGGCTTTTCCAAATATCAGGCCACTAGAAGGGTGGATGTGATAAAATAATTTCACATAAAATTTTTGGAAGACTTGCAGGAAGTACGAAAAGGAATCATGTAAACTTCATGGGTTTACTGCAATCAATACTCGTTCCTGAATACTAAATCAGCCAGTTATTTTATTCACTATAACAGGGCTGCGATACATGACATCTTACCCAGTGCCGGATGCTTGGCTGTTCAATTTTCGTCCGCCGGCGACGATGTGAGTTATTCTCATTCGGGTTGATATGGATAACGTGCATATTTTCACCTACAGGCCAGACGGCTGGATGGAATTTCACATATAAGGTGTCGTTGAATTCGTCTTAGCGGTGCGAGTGACACTGGCTACATTAAAATTTGATACAAAATAAAATGGTATATACAAAATAAAATGGTATACTTATTAAAAAAAAATCAACCTTGTAGGTATTTACTATTTAATAAGCTACAGCTGAAACGACTTTATGGATTTTGACGCATGAAGTGTTGTTGTTGGATTCGTGTTAGTAGTGAGAGGAACACTGGCTATATTGAAATTCATACAAAACAAAATGGTGGATTTTAATTGAAGATTTCAAACTTCTAATTCGTGTTTCATAGGCTACAGCTCAAACGGCTTGATGGATTTTGACATATGAGGTGCTGTTGAATTTGAGAGAGACACTGACTATATTAAAATTGCATACAGAACAAAATGACGGATTGTTGTGAAAAAATCAACATTGTACATACTATGTCACAGGCTAGATGAACCCATTTTCCTACACTAGCAATATTTTAGTATGTTCTGTGGTATCAGGACTAACACGTTCATGATGATAATACTGCACTAGATTTATCTTGATCTCACACTTTATCGCTTTTCCCCAGCAAATATATAGAAGGTCCAGGTGATCAAAGAGACTGGGATCCGTAGGGAGGGCATCAACATTTAGTGCACCATATCTTTTACGGGTGTAACCCAAAAGGCTATTTGACCTTATAGGCACTTTTACAAAAGTGTTTCGAGCAAACTCAAGGGTTTCTTATGGTGACTTTGTCTTTTCTTTCAGTAAGATCTAGCCATTTTTTTGATAAAGTTTGAGTCTAGGAAAACTGTGAAAGTGCATATCTTTGAAGGATTCCGTTTAGATTGAATTACATCCCGCAACAGCACACCACATTTTTGTCAATTTATTAACCATACAGGGTATATAAACTATGTTCAACTAATGCAACAAGTCACAAGACCAACCAAAGTCACAAAAAATTACCATATATAGTAGTAATCACGATTCACGTGGACTGCAATAAGCAGTAACGTTACGACAACGCCGCCGCAGCTAATCACGAGACGGCAGCTCTCGAGGTGACATCACGAAACTCCGCACATATGCGCAACATCCTATCTTCAGTGTATTTGTATCGTACGTCTTACTAAACATGATGCTTTTGTCCGTCAACTATGTACAGGTATTTTGTGCTTCTTGGATACTCATGAGCATGGTCTAGGCTTTGTCTTTTGTCTCTGGACGAAGAAACGAAAACATCTACACCAGAGGTACGGTCTATCGAAGTAAGCATAGCATCCCTAACCTAGCTGTCCAACTACTAGCAGCTTTGCGCTTTCCGCAGTGGTTGACTCAGAAATAGTTCTCAGCTTTCGTCGTTGACCTACCTGAGATCAAGCCTACCCCATGCTGAGGAGCTGCCAGAAAGTACGAAACAGCTGTCCATGGTTGGCCCTCTGTGATCGGATGAATGGAAGTTACATTACTAGTTTATCCAATGGCGAATGAGCGGAATTTACTTTAGCACCAATAGATATGGGCGGCATCTAGCTGCCACAGTGGTGAACCGTTTGACAACACAAATTGGGATATAGTTCCAACAGACAGCTTGCTGTTTTGACTCTTGCAGTGGTCGATTCTGGTAATAGTTTGCACACGTATTATTTCGATCTTTCTACTATGTCCATGAAGAAATTCAAATCCCAATGCCTATATCGCCTCCTCACTGATATCTGTAGCTGAGCAGCGACTGTTCTAGACAGCTTCTATACAGCTAATCGATTGCTTAACTTGTTTCAGTTGCCGCCTCCTCCTACCCTCACGTTGGACAGCAAACGACTGTCTCTGACATGTCTGCAATCTAAGCAGGATCTCACCACCAGCAAAAAATGTGAGTCTATACAGTTTCATAAACTTAGGGTGATTACAAACCATCCACGCAAAACAACGTTTACATATACCTATTATTACATATTTCTAAGCACACAATCGTCGCTTTTCTGGGAAACCATTTAGTTTTATCTTATTTATACAGATCTCACCACCAGCAAAAAATGTGTCTATACAGAGCTCATGAACTTAGGGTGATTACAAACCATTCACGTAGAACAACTTATACATATACCAATTGTTACATATTTCTAAGCACACAATCATCACTTTTCTAGAAAACTTTATGGTTTTATCTTATTTATACAATGCTTTTCAGAAATGTATCTTTAGGAACTTTATAACTGGGCCCCATTTGGCAAGACTCAATTCGGGGTGATGAAATTATTTATGTATGAATACTCTATTTTAGCATGAAAGTGACAGTTAAATTTATAGCGGACGGAACCATAGAACATCTTTTTCAAATTAAATGAGGGGTCATATGACGCCTCATTTTGTAGCTCCTTGTGAGTGCCTTATAACTCCAGAATGAAAAATCACTCTTTCAAAATAGAAAACTGACAGGCTGACAAAGTTGAGTGTTTTTGTACAGTGAATTGCTCATGGCTCGACAACCAACCATCAAAATCTTCTTTTTGAAGAGTCTATCCGAAAATTTAACAAAATATGGAACATTGCATTTGCCGAAAAGACTTTTTTTGTTTTTTTTTGTGACATTATGTAGGTTAGAGAGATAAGAAGTAATTATATTCACCGTACACTGTCGAATTAGGTACAAGTCATATGTTACATACATGCTAATAAAAATTACACACAACGCTGGCGCGGAGGTGATTTCCTGTATTTCTCCTCAAAGTTTTTCGTAATTTATAACTTTGAACATAACCTACCTCCGAATTGGACAACATATAAGTAACCCGTCGGGCACAGCTAATAGATACACTTCATTTGCAGCATATTCAGTAACGATTTTCTCGCACAGCTAATATCACTGATCTTATACACATTCAGACAAATACACATAATCATCCAGATGCGATCTTGTTATTCAACCAACTTTCTTCTCAGAAATGAAAACTAAAGATTACTCGGCTTTGCTTCACAAAACATATACAACCAACAATGCGTGTAGTTGGACGCTCACAACGATCCTAGTGAGCAAACGCGGAATGACTGTTTGCACCCTAAAAACTCGTCTGCAAGATGACATTTTGTAGGTTTTTTCTGACGTTTTATAGGTTTTTTACATAATATCCGTGCGGGTTAACCCATATTTTAATGCACATTCAAATAGTCAATTCCAAAAGAAAATAAGTTGATATACAATCAAGCTCTGAGGATTGGTTGCTAAGCTATAAGCGATGCATATAGACACTCAACTTTGACAGCCTGCCAGCCAACCATTTTTTAAGATATTAAATATGGACTCTTCGTTATATTTAAAAAATACTGAAATTTTCAACTAATGTAACAAAATTATTTTGTGATTGTCTCGTGAATAAATATTCATGTTTTACTGGTCGCCAAATGAAAGCACAAATGCTGGATTGAAATAATTACTAACCTTCCTTGACTTTCAAAGTAGCAGTGATAATATACAGACCGTTGTCTAACTACAGTACAAAGCTTCAGAAGGTAATTCTTTAGTTCGTGCATTTGAACATATAACCGGAGTTACTAGTCATTTTGATGTACAAGGCGTTGAAGTTTGAAAAAGAACAATATTTATGAAATATCATACTTGATGTAATTATTTGAAGGAAAAAGACGCTGATTTAGCTCTAACTAGATTGGTATTATTAGGTCTAGTGGCATCCAAGTGTGCTCACATATATTATTTAGAAAAAAGGGTACGTCAGTGACTTTATTATAGGTTTTATATTTTTTATATTTCTAAAAATATTTCTTTTTGGTCGTTTGTATTTTCTTCATATCTAGCTTCGTTTTCGAACAAAAAAAAAATATAAAAATTAAAAATAATCTATTTCGACCTTACAATAAATGAACAAGGTCCTTCTTATAAAATACACAAAAGCAACCAATTTTATTGAGTGTCTGACAGAAATTCCGTTTGTAACACCCTGTATCTCAGAAACGAATCAACTCCGGACATAATATTGACTTTAACTTATTTTAAGAACAACCTAACCAATCACCCTTTGAACTTTGTAGTTTTTGCCTCTAGAATACAGTACAACGTGACCAAGGTCGCGCATAGTCACCACTCTAATCTTGAAATTTCGCCGCGCAAACTCGACAAGTTCCGGTCCCGGGAAAGTCACTCGCACTTCCAAAAGATGTCCATCATCTCCAAAGCTATAACCGAATACCAGTTTATCTGTTGTGTTGAATGTACCGGATACATTATGCTCGCCTGTCGTCCCGAAAGCGGAAATCGATTCCGAAAACGCGTACACGCACACCCAAAACCGCTACCGGAACACACAGATTGACCGATAATGCTGACCCACCTGATTCATGGATCCGAAAGGCAAGAAATAGGACTCCGGCATATCAAGGGTATGAGAAAATAATTATGGAATTTACGTATCGATGATTTTCAGCTTGCATGTACATATTAAAATTTGAAATAGACGTCAATACATGGCAAATAATCTACTGACCCCCCTTTTACTACCCACGCCTTCTGACGAGGAAGTATTGAAATCGCGAAAAATTTCGATAAATAAGATTTTATGTTTTCTGGTACATGACATGTAGATCAATAGAAACCATGTCACTCATTCATCACACAAAAGAATAAACATCGCTCAAACTACTGATTTTTTCAGAGGCTCCTGATCATTATCAGTAATTTTTTGTAGCAATTAAAAATTGGAAGTTGAGTTTTGTAAGAGGTGAGGGAGGACATATCTCAATTTTTTGTATATTTATACACTCCGAACCTAGATAATTCTACGCACCCGCTAGCAATATTTCACACATCATATCGTCGGCTTTCTCAGGAAGTGTCCTAACCAACGGTTAGTGAATTTTACAGGAGAGCAAGAAAACGAAATCAGCGTGTTGTTGATTTAGCATTGTATGTAAAGTTTAGATATTTCCGAATTGAAAATTTACGTGTATTAGCCTATATTCATTGTGAATCATATGCCGTTTCAATATTTACGGTAGCTTATCAAGCTATTTTGTAAAAAAATGGAAAACGCACGTAGGTCACTTCGTGAGAATTTTCAGAAGGTTTTTGTCAGACAGAGCTAAAATATATTTTCATTGAAGTTCTTGTTATTATAATTTTTTAAGATCTACAGAATTTTTTTCATTTACTTATAAGCAAAGAATCATATTTCCAGCCAAGGGGGCGATTATCTCAGAAAATTTGTTGATTGTTAAATTTTTTAAGTAATCGTTGGTCTGCTGACAGCAAAGTTAATGTAAAAAAGTTCAAATCGACTTTTGAAGTTTGGCTACCCCTAAAATATTTTCCTCAATGTCCATGCCTAAAATTGATGTAGATTATGACAAAAATATTACGTGATTAGATGAAGAAAACAACTCGAAACGTCAAACCAATTCTTATTGAAATAAAAACTAAAAGAAAAGCAACTGACTTAAGTATTATATTTTGACATATTACCAGCAAATGTTGATGTGTTGTGATACACAAAAAAGGCAAAATTATCAATAATTCATTCCGTTTCATGGGCCAAATTTTGTAAGAGCTTTGGAATTCTGGTAAGCGTACAACTAACTGGCGTTTTTCGGATTTTACATAACGAAATTAAGTCGGAGTACTTCTTTTTTGTTATTTTTAAGTTGTTCTAGTTGAATATCATTTATATTATTACTATTTCTCATCAGCCTTTTTAACTCAATACTGTCATAACTAGTATCGTGGTCGCTAAACTTAAAAAATATTTTGGTGGGCGTGTCTTTTATTACAATAAACTCCGTTTAATATTTTGCCCCTCCTCAAAAAACTGGATAGAGTTATGACGGTTCAAAAAGATCTCCAACTCCCGTTATCGTAGTATGAATGCACTGTGAGCAGATTCTCCCTCACTTTGGCCGTGATTTCACCACCGAGGAGCGTATACTAACAAGGATTATTGGACACTAATGGACTTATCTTCATTTAGGTCTCTTCGTGGGAATCATAAATTTACCTTTGCAGATAAGACACCCAGGGGCTAACGGTGTGTTGCCCACACTAATAGATATATAGTTATGCTTCTTCGTCGGATTAACCAGCATGGAATAATACACCTATATGCGGGTTATCTCAATTTTTGGTATTTTGTCAGTTAGAACACTTCGTGAGAAAGGCGACGATATATTTTACCGTAAGTTTTCGTCTAAAACTTGATGATGATGATGATGACGATAAACAACTGTTTTCGATACGCGTGCTGCTTCTGCTCTCTGCGTTCGCTGTCGGGAACGCCGGTCTGGTGGACAATTTTTCCCGTACTGCAGGGATGGACGCTGCCTCATCTAACATGTGGTGGGATCATATAAATTACGGCACTGCTATGATGATGATCTAATATGTAGAGTTGCTTAGGTTTGCACTTTTCAATTCCTTTGTTCTAGCGTAGGTTATAAGTAAGAGATGCATGTAAACCAAGGTGACCAGTACTCATTCGTCTTCTGTTAAATAAAGTCGCTTTTTTAAAAAGTCGTTCGTTGTTTGCACATTCTTAATTGGCGCTGCGAACAGGATATCGGCGTACCGAATCGATAATCGGCGGTATTGATTCACGAGTATCGCTCAATCGAGACCGAAAAAGTGCAAAAAATCGTCCGGTGTGTTCGGGTACGATTTCAATCGTTTTGACGTCGATCACAAAGAACTTCGAAGGCTACACCGAGCAGGCACATCACCATCGAAGTACCAGGCCGAAATACTTGCTAAGTATTTTGGGAGCAGGCAACGACACTTGAGAAAACGACAGGAACTGACAGGAGCGAGGTGCTGGATCCACGGCAGGCAAGCTGTCACCAGGAGGAGCTGTATTGGCCCAAGGAGGTATCTCAGATCTCTCCAAATGAAGCTGCTAGTGCCCAGTGTAGCGTAAGAAACAACATTTACAATTTTTGCTGTACTCAGTGATATTTCCATTTATTTCTCGAAACTTTTTCGCCCTCTATTGCTTTACATCTATATATACTCGTAAAGTTATCTATAAGTAAACTTATTTAGTGACTTTAATTGCATATATTTAATGTCCGATTCTGAATTTGAATCTGTAGTCGAAAATACACCTGTTAGACAAGTTATTTTGACACCCTCACGTCTTAATTTTAATCAGTCAACCATGTCTCTTCAAGATTTACAATTAATTCAATGTAGCTAAATATATGGTACCAGAATATCATGGAGGTCACAGAGATCTAATTTATTTTTTGGATAATTCAGAAAAGTTTATTGCAGAATTTGTTAATACACCTTTTGTTTCGTATGCTTTCCAATACGTTATTTCTCAGCTGAAAAGCGAAGTAAGAGATTTAGTGCATCTAACTAGTCCGAGAACCTGGCCAGATTTAAAATCATTATTATTATCCAAATATAAAGATCCTAGAAATGAAGAAACTCTTCTCACCGCCTTATATACGTCAGTTCAGAAACCTAACCAAAAATATGAAGATTTTTATCAAGAATTAAATTTAAGGTACAGAGCCTGAAAGAATTTGCAAATTTAGAATACCATGATAATCCCGATCATATCGCTTTTAAATTGAGAGACTATGATAGACAGTCTTTGAGCTCCTTTATCTCTGGTTTGAATGAACCATATAGGTCTTATGTAAGACAGCAAAATCCTACTACAATTGATTCTTGTGTTCAATATTGTCGTGATTATGATAATTTGCAAATGCAAGTTGATTATAAAAATTTCTTAAGAACGAGCCTATATAAACGACAACAGCCTCAGTCTCAGAATAAAGTACAAGCTTCAAATCAAAATTTCCAAAGGTCTAATTTTAATTTTTCTCAAAAGCCCAATCAGTTTAGAGCCCAAAATAGTCAAACTTGGCTAGAGCCACAACAAACCTTCCCTACAGGTCCCATGCAACTACCACCACCTAAACAAAATTTTAAACCTCATTACCCTACAAACATTCAAGCTTTCAGACCACCACAGAATGTTTTTTCCAAAAAACCCATTCCAGGTCAACAAAAAGGTAATCCTATACCTATGTCTGTATCTACAGCACGCACACCGAAACCCCAGCAAAACCCATATCGTCAACAAATGCCCACTAGAGTTAATGCCTTTCAAGTAGGTCCCAAACCAAACCATTATTATGTCGAAGAAATTACTCATCTTGAAAATGAGGAAGAACAAACTTTTGCAGGAACGCCACAATATGAATCTGAGGAATATACCCAAGATTTCGATTCAGACTATATCCCCGATGAATCTTATTTTGAAAACAATGACGAAGAAAATTTTCCTTCGACGAGCCAGTCTCAAAATTTGACTTAGATATAAATAATTATCAAAAAAACCCACCTTCCGTATATTTTTTGTTCTCAGTTTAATCTTATCATCTTAATCGATACTGGTGCATCATCCTCCCTGATCAATCCAGAAATTGCTTTTAAATATTTTCCAGATCGTATTTATGATCATCCTTTTGAAATTAATTCATGTACGTCCAATTTTAGAGGTCAATATGCTGTAAAATTCCCATATTTTCTGAATGGAAGAATAAAACTGAAATTGAATTTTTAATTCTTCCTTGGCATTCACGTTATGACTGCTTATTAGGATTCTATGATTTACAAAAGCTTAATTGCTCTATTGATTTGACTAAACATCAGATTATTACTGATAAATGTAAAATTACTTATAACACTTCTTTTAAGCCAATTCGAGAAAACAATCCAGTTCAGTATAGTTACCCGAAAAAATCATTAATTATCCGAAATTTGGATAATGGTTCTGTTGTTATTCCACCTTTGAAATTCAAAAATTCTGACGAATATTTTCCTGAATGTATCTGTAACGTAGAAAATAATGCTATTCAATATCCAATTGACATAAATCTTCTTGATGTTTCCAACCCATTTTTATCTGAACCTCTTGATGATTTTCTAATTGAAAAAGAATCTCCATTTTCTACTGAAAAATCCAATATACGTGTTGAAAATTTAATTCGTACGTCTCATATGAATAGTGAAGAAAAAGAAAAGATTATTAAGCTCTGCAAGCAATTCAAACAGGTATTTTTCAAGCCTAACGAACCATTAACTCCCTGTAATGCCACTGCACACAAAATTAGGTTAAAAAATGAAGACCCAATTTATGTAAAAAATTATCGATATCCTTATCATCTCAAAAAGGAAATCCAAAATCAAGTTTCCAAGTTATTGAATGATGGAATCATTCGACAAAGCAATTCACCCTATCAATCACCCTGCTGGATAGTTCCTAAGAAAATGGATGCATCCGGTGTTAAAAATATAGGATGGTTATTGATTTCAGAAACTGAATGAAATAACAATTGAAGATAAATTTCCACTCCCACTAATTGAAGAAATTTTGGAAAATTTAGGCAAAAGCATGTATTTTTCTACTATTGATTTGGCACAAGGGTTCCACCAGATCCCTATGGATCCTGAGTCTATAGAAAAAACGGCTTTTACTAGTTGAAAATGGCCACTATGAATATGTCCGTATGCCATTTGGGTTAAAAAATGCCCCTGCTACCTTTCAACGTATGATGAATACTGTATTGTTAGAATATATCAACGTTTTTGTTTTGTCTATATGGATGATATCATTGTTTTTTCAAAATCCCTAGACGAACACATTTTGCATCTTCGAAAAATATTCCAAAAACTGAATCAGTTTAATTTAAAAATCCAACTGGACAAATCTGAGTTCCTGAGAAAAGATGTTCCATTCTTAGGTCATGTCATCACGCCACAAGGCATACTTCCAAACCCAGATAAAATCAAAGTAATTCAAGAATATCCTCTCCCGACTACGATTAAAGAAATCCAGTCATTTTTAGGCCTTATGAACTATTATCGTAAATTTATTAAAGGATTTGCACAATTGACTAAGCCATTCACAAAATGTTTACGTAAAGATGAAAAAATCAATATCAATAATCCAGATTATATCAATGCATTTAAACTTTGTAAAGAAGCTCTTTGTAACCCACCTATTCTGGCTTATCCTGATTTTTCCAAAAAATTTACATTGACAACTGATTGTAGCAATATAGCCCTATCAGGAGTTCTTAGTCAAAATGATAAGCCTATTGCTTTCCACTCTCGAACATTAAATTCTGCCGAACGCAATTACAGCGTTATTGAAAAAGAACTATTGGCAATAGTTGATTCTTGTAAAAAATTCCGTCCTTATTTATTTGGTCAAATTTTCTAATCGAATGTGATCACAAGCCCCTAGTTTGGTTGAGTTCTTTATCAGTGCCCAATCAGCGATTGATTAGATGGAAGCTTCAGTTAGAAGAATATAATTTTTCAATTAAATATAAAAAAGGCAAAGACAATGTTGTAGCCGATGCGCTCAGTAGAATTGAAATTAACGCTTTAGAGGATGACGATCTTTTATCCATTTTACCACAAGTAGATTCTGTAGAAGAATTAACAACCCAAGAACTTGATGAAATCTTGAATGAAGATAATTTACCTTTAATTGATTTATTAGATGAAATGCCGTTAGATGAACGACTCAAAATTGTTGAGCAATCTGATGTTACTCGACATTCATCTGCACAAAATCCTATCAATCATATATTGTATCAAGAAAAGAATTTTTATTTTTTCAAAAATCGAATACATTTTCAGTTAAAAAATCAGTACAAAATAACAAAGTCTTGCAATGGAACTTTAATGGTAACAGTCCGAAGTGGATCTGAAACAGAGCAACTTTTGAAATTCATGAAGGAATATCTTCAGCCCGATCATACTTATGGTATTTGGTATGAAAATCAACTTTTAGAATTTAAACTTAACGAACTTTTAGAACAGTATTTTTCGAACAGCGGTATAAGATTTGTTAAAGCTTCTTATAAGCCTATATACCTACTAAAAGACTCATTTACAGAACAATTGTCTTTCTATCATAGCCAAACGCATAATGGTATCAATGAAACTTACAGCCATTTCAAGAAAAAAGCATTCACTCCAAATATGAAAAAAATAATATCAAATTACATTAATCAGTGCAATACTTGTTTGACATCAAAATACGAAAGACGACCAATCGAACTCCCTATGGAAGGACCTCTAATAGCCAAAAGACCATTGAACATATATTTCTAGATATTTTTCAAGTCGAACAACAAATATTTTTAACATTTGTTGATTTATTTAGTAAATATGCCCAGGCCTACAATTTAAATCAAAATTATCTAACGAAATATTAAACAAAATCAGACACTTCTTTTCCCATCACAATTATCCTGACAAAATAACTTTTGATCCTGGTGAACTTAACACAAAAGTTATAAAAGAATTCTGTAATATGCACAAAATTGAATGTCATGTTACTAGTGTAGGTAACCCCTCATCATTATCACCTCTTGAAAGATTTCATAGTACCTTGAAAGAAAAACTCAAAATTTTACGTCAGCAAAATAAAATCGATTCGATTATTGATCTAATGACGACAGCTATCTTAATTTATAACCAAAGTGTCCATTCTACGACCACATATACCCCATTTTCATTATTATACGGTCCTTACGACGATTTGAATAAGCATTTGATCGATACCCCCACAAAATTATATGATGAATATAACGAGAAACGGTACAGAGAATTACTACCTTTTTATGAAGAACTATCGAACCGTGTACTAGATAAGGCAACGGAAAGACTAGAAAAAATTAATCAAAATCGAAATAAGGAAATTCCAACCTTAGAAGGTCCAGTATATCTTAAATCTGCATTAGATCGTTCACATAAAACAAAACCCCTGTATTCTAAAGAGACCTCTTACGAACAAGAAAATGTCCATATTAATTTGCGCACTAAAGGAAAAAAGCATAGACTGAATAGAGTGAAACCGCAACGCAAAATTTCTAACTTTCAGGATCCTAATCCAGGCCCTTCAACTAGCCGGCCTAGAGATCCAGCTGATCGAGAATAAAGCACCATATTTTAAGCAAGAGCTAGGTAACGCCTATCTACTAAAAGCGTACCATAAGACATTTTTTCATATAATCTCACTCTCATTAATGAAAATATCAAGCAAATAACGTCAAATGTCTATTTTGCAAAACAAAGAATAGATGATACGTTGATAACACAACTTGAACATGAATACAATTTGCTTTTAGACAAATATGAAATGTTAAAATTTAAACGAGTTAAGCGTGGATTATTTAATGGTCTTGGTTCCGTCATAAAATATATTTCAGGCAATTTAGATCAATCTGATCTAGACGAAATAATGGAAAATATGAAAATTCTGAAGGAAAATCAAGATAATTTATCATTACAAAATTCCCGAACCGTCTCTGTAGCAAAACAATTACAAGACAGGTTTGAAAATAACACTTTAATTATAAAGAAAAATTTGAGAGATAATTTGGATAACCTCAACAAATTGCATAGCGAATACGCTAATTCTCAGTATGTCTTGAATGAGATAATAATTATTCAAAGATTTTCTAATTATTTATCACACTTACTGTTAACCATTAACCTGAGCACAAATCAGGGCATAAATCTCTTACAGCTGAGTAAGACTGAAATTAATTATATCCATTCGTTATTAAGTGATCTATTTGACAAAAATGAACTTCTCCCACTTGATAAACTGCACAATTTTGAATTTTTCGAATTATGTGAATTAAGTATTATAGTCCTCGAAGAAGAAATCATATTTGTTCTTCACATACCAACAGTTACTGGTAACTTTATATATTCCAATATATACCCCATTATACACCAAAATAATATTCTGGTATTGAAACATAAAATATTATCGAAAATGAAACTATACATTTTTGTGATGAATGCAAATTATTGAGTAATAAATATTTTTACTGTACTATACTAATCCATTCCAGTTGTAACTTACTTAAAGTTGAAAATTGTACGTTCTTGGCAAAAGGTTCATTTCAGAAGTAATTCAATTAAAACATGATAACTATTTAGTGAATACTAACAAGAATATTCCAGTATATGAAGATTGTACCAAAGAAAGAAAAGAAATTGATTCCTCTTTTATTATCAGCTTAAACTGTAAAACATTTATTGATCATACTGAGTATTTGAAGATTTCTGATATTTCGAAACCTTTATACATACCTAACATTATGGTGAACTATGATAAGAATATGTTATTTGAACATACTGATGTAAAGGGTTATTCGGATATACAAGTAGATGTCTTATGGGGATTCGGTCTCAAAACTTCCAAAATCCGCCACCAGAGGCGCTGGCGTCGCGCGCCATTGACAGGTTGTTGGACGGAATCTGTAATCGAAATTCATGAGTTGGGGATTCCGCCGCTAGATGGCGCTGTCAAACCAAACGGAATCTGTGTGTCATTGGACACCTGTCATGCGTCATTGGGCATCTCACGCATAGATGGCGTTAAAACGTCATCTGTCATACGTCATTGGACACCTGTCATTGATGGGTTGGGCATCTCGCGCATAGATGGCGCCGATTTGTTTGGCGCTGTACAAACCTAACGGAATCTATGCGTCATTGGACAGCTGCCATTGATGGGTTGGGCATCTCGCGCATAGATGGCGCCGATGTCGCACCTGTCTGGTGTTGGCGTGGATTACGGGGGGCAACGTGTATACAGGGGTGCATCGAAAAATAGCGGATCGATGGACCGACGGTATATCGTTAAATCGTATATAGCAAGGCGTGACCTAAATAGCGTGGTGGGCTCCTCTGGTCGGTCGGTCGGTCGGTCAGAATGTCTCATAACCTGTATACGATGTACTGTTATTATTATACAGGATGATACCGTTCAAAATGAAAATAGTATAGACATTCTGACAATTATTTCGCAAACCAGAGGTATTTTCAATAAAACTACAATAATACGTTTAATATTTTATTGAAAATAGAAAAAACTACATAGGTAATATGATATTTGAAAACCAGTGGCGTAGACGTTCAACATTTCTCTGGGTACAGGAAAATTGTCCGTTGGTGTGGCATGGATTGGAATCAGCAACAAAGTTTCCAGTAGCACACGGTGTACCATCATACTTGCAAACATCAATAATGTTGGGAAAAACACCAAAAATGTGACATTTCTTGAGTAAAAAGTTTGCTTTCTGTTCTCCACGAACGTAGACATAGTCAGCCGCATATATCACCTTATTTTTAATTATTTCATTTAACTTGGAATATTTAACGTCGCCGGAAGAATATTTAAGCCCATGGAAATTCTTCTCCAAGTAAGCGACAGTTTTCTTGTCTTTAGTATTTAATGTAGAAAAAGGTTGCGGAGGTGTAAAGATGTAATGACTTTTCTTGAAACCAATTTCGATACATAGTTCTTTAGGTACGAATAATCCGTCAACTGTAAAGCCTTGAATGTCAACAAACGCGATCCTCATGATGTCTGATGCGGAACTGAGAGTCCTTCGTTGCTTACGAGATGGTTTTAATAACTTCGGTGAGGGGGAAGTACTCGATTAAGCAGTCATGTATAATGATGCAGTAGGCCTTGGTGTTGGTTGGAAAGCCAGTATCGGCTTCGATATCCAATCTAACATCAACAGTTGATGATTTCATGGTTTCCTCTTGTTTGGAACAGTCAATAACAAACAAAGCGCGATTTTTAAAAGCGGTATAATCTAAAAGACATCTCTTCAGAGGAGAAGAAGAAGTTGTATAGCTGGTTTGAAAGTCGCTATAGTTGAAATGAGCTTCAGTAAAGTGATTGTTTGCAAAGTCCAATTGCATACGTTCGTTGGGATAGTATTCACCATTTAAAGATACTCGAATACTAGCAGCATTCACGTGATCAAACAGGGTAGGGTCTGAGGTTGCGACGTCACGTTTACCGGTTTGGAAACATACTATAATGAAACGTGGTCTTTCGATTGCGGTGCTAGTTTTAACTGACCATATTTCTCTTCTCGCATCTGCGGTAATTGCAGGCAGTTCATTCAGATCCCATTTTCTAAATGGTATAAGTATCGGCTTATCAGTTTGAATAGCTTTCAAAAGTTGTTCTTTCACATCATCACTCGGGTAAATATGTTTGATTTTCAGTTCCATGCTTTCAATAGTTATTTTCGCTGTCGTCGTCGTTCCAGTTTTTTCCTTGATAATGATACAATCGTTATCGTTTCTAGCTCTCACAAATCTGAGAGTTTGTCTGCCACACGTAATCATAGGATAATCATTGAAAATGTTGAAAATATGTTTAAGCGGCATTAGCAAGCTAAAAGACTTGTTATGTGTTGACGCCATTATAGGTGTTGAAGGATAGTTCCATCCAGCTATAGCCATATGATTTGAGTCTTCCTCACTGTAACATACGTAAGCTCGGACAGTACTTACAATACCAGGATCACGTACTGTTTCAACTTCTCTAGCGGATTCACTGTAAGTGCAAGAGTCAAATAGGAAGGCACCAAAGTTTGGAGCTAAAGATACATCTCCTGCTCCTCCTCCTCCAGTTATTTCAACTTTTCCTTTGATAGATAGAAGGGAAGCGTTCATTGCAAAGAACGAATCTACTTGATTGATGCTAAATTCCACAACATCATTACAATTAAATGACTTGATGAACGGCGTATAAGATCTATACTCAGCCTTGCGAATAGATTCATCGAATGCTGGAGATCGATATAGATCAAACATCGGAGAAGTATGTGATGCTGCTGCTGCTGCCTCCTCAGTTTTTCTCTTTTTGTACATGATTCTTGTTGTTGTTGACATGATATCCAAGTGAGCGTAGAAACAGGATATTTGATGTAGTTAGTAGTAGATGTCGTCGCTTAGGTGCTTGGGGTAATACTGAAGTTGCCTTGGAAGCACCACTATGTCTTATAATCACTAATCCCATCTGCGCTTCGCTCTCAACTCCAACACAAGAGTACTAGTTTCACCTTGAAAGTTTACAGGACGACCGTCTTGATCTAAAGCCAACACTGTGATGTTGGTTATTTCTTGTTTCGGTATAACAGGTAGATATAGTAAATTTACAGGTGTTTCGACTATAGCGTATCCAGGATCGGCTGTCACAGCAAATTCGTAGATCGTGTGTGCAGGCGTGTCTCCGTCAAAGGCTCCCGACGTAATGTTAGCATCAAAGTGTATGGTTGATACTTTTATTATGTTTACAGGTAAATCAGAAGAATGCTTTTGACCAGGATTAAGAACTTTTTTCGAGAATCCCAATAGATGTCCAAGATTATTCGGTTCTGTAAAAACTATTTTATAATACTTGCTAAAGATTTCACATTGCAGTGTATTATTGTTAGGTTTTAGAGAAAAATAATCATCCGGAGGAGCAACTTCATTTTCAAGATTCATTTGCGTTCGTATAAATGTTTCTATGTCGGTAATTTCATAACAACCTGTCGGAAACTCGATGACTTTTAATTGACCACCACCACCACCTATCCGGTCGATATAATAAAATTTATCTCCTTTTTCAATATTCGGTATGGAATTGTATGAAGTAAAAGACCTAAGCGCCAATTCATAATCTTTTTTCGGATCCAACACTATCGGTGTTGAAGGACGAAATGAAAATATATGAGTAGTGCTATTGACTCTCAACAACTGCGACATGATGAATGAAAAAATATAGCTGTGTACTAAGCATTTATTCAAGTTTTTTTTTTTGTTTATTTTCGAATGGATAATTTACAGAAATAACAATTTGCTTGAGCAGTAGCCGGTCCATCCCAATGTGTTGTCCAATCAGGTCTGTTGTAGTGAACATAGCATGGAAGTCGTATTTGAAGATCAAAATTGGATGTGTATTCTGCAGGCAGTTTGTGCCATATACTCAATAATTCTGCAGGTCTCACATTGCTTATTAAATATTCCAGCGGCGGAATATTCTTCTCAAACTCTTCTAATGTAAATTCCGATAATGTTTTATTATCCATCGTTGTTGTTGTTATTGTATAGAAATTTCAAACACAATTGTCCGCAATTAACTTGATTATAAGTTTGGTAAGGATCGTTGTTGTAGAAAATTTTAGCGTTTTTCAGATATCGAACAAGTTCCTGTGGAGGCTTCAGGTTACCAAATGAATCGAAATACTCAACGTTGTTGTTTATCTTTTTATAAGCTACCCAATGAGTTCCGTTGTTTTGTGAAATATCTAAGTTCACGACGGCGCATTCTCTTTTACGTGGACCGTCTCGTGGTAAAGTGTCACGCATGAAGACACCTCGGAAATGAGGTATGTTCAAGAGCTTCGCATATTGCTTTATTTCATAATCATAAAGCGCTTTCTTGGGTAGCTTGATGTTTAGTTTTTTTGACTTTTTTTTTTGAGGTACAACCCATAACCACCTTTAGCATTTTTTCTCAAATACAATCCTTTGCCCAAAGACTCCATAGCTTTGTTATGGCGATGGTCTTCCTCCAATTTCTTTTGTGCATTCTTGGCATCAACGACCGTTTTGGCCACACCTGCAGCTCCCCCTGCGAGCGCCCCCAAGGCACTTAATCCGGCGAAAAGGGGGATCAAGGGTAGGAATCCCCCAGATTTTCCTTCGATCGGAATTATTCTCGGTAGTCGAACTTTATGTTTTCCACCTGCACTCTTCACCGCTAATCTTGCCGCTTTAAGAGCAACCAATGCAGACTTTTTTAATGTCGTGGTGGTGGGAGCATTTTTCTTCAAGGACTTTGTGATTTTCGTGAGAACACCTCGTCGAAAAGATGATTTCTTCTGCCCCATACCCAATTTTCGCTTAACTTTCATTGCGGTGGTTGTTAGCCAAGCTGCAGTCTTTTCTCCTAGTGAAGCGTCAGGTGCTTTTACACGTTCCCAGGCTCGGTTCTCAAGAATCCAATCAGCTTTGTGTCTGTCTTTCAAATTTTTGTATAAGGCGTATGCAATATCGTGGTCTCTTGCAGCACGATCCAATGGGTTCTTTCCAGGATCTCCTCGTGCTAACCTCTTCTTTAATTTAGTCCCCGCTGAAAATATACATATACATGTGTGAGAATGAAAAAAAAAATATCCTAATCTGTCGCACACTTACGTCCCAGGAACTGATACGAAGGTACGTGGAGTTCTATCGGAAGATTATTTATCAGAGAGTTTACAACACCTTCACCCTTGTACGTTAACATGAGAACTGTTGATGATGCGTTAGCAATATCTACATATATACTTTTACACATTCCTTATTCGAACGCCACACGATGAAGGTTGTTCAACAAGAGCAGTCATTACCCATTGATAACTTGGATTTTACAGCAAAAACTCAACATAGTAAACATGGTAAATTGTTACCGAATTCGTTTCGCGCTATCATCTGCGGACCAAGCGGATGTGGAAAAACGAACGTAATGCTAGCGCTGCTTTTCCATCCAAACGGTGCTAAGTTTAAAAATGTTTACGTTTATTCAAAATCGTTGTATCAACCAAAGTATCAACTGCTTCAAGAAGTGATTTCCGCTGCTAAGGGTGTTGGCTATTTCCCATTTAAGGATAACGAGGAAATTATAAGTCCAAGTAAGGCTAAAAATAGCTCTATATTTATATTTGACGACGTGTCGTGTGACGGTCAGCAGAAAATTCGAGAGTATTACTCCATGTGTCGTCATAAAGATATCGATGCTGCATATCTCTGCCAAACATACTCTAAAATTCCAAAACAGCTCATACGAGACAACTGTAACATTATAGTACTATTTAAGCAGGATGAAATTAATCTAAAACATATATTTGATGAGCATGTATCTCCAGATGTTACTTTTGATGAATTCAAAAAGATGTGTTCGGAATGTTGGGCAGAAAAGTACGGTACGTTAGTTATTGTTAAAGACTTTCCTCTTAATTATGGTCGATACAGAGTAGGATTTGATAAGTACATAAAATTGTAGGCTTATCATGTACGCCATCATTCAGTAACATGATGTCAAAGGACCAAGTTGCCGTTGCTAGTCATAAAAGAAAGATCGCAGAACTTGCTCGAGCTATACGTAAAAAGTATCTTACTTTAAAGTTAGGTCGAACTGCAGAAGATGAATCTATTAGAAAACTTTTCAAACCAATATCTGAACCTCTTAAGCAAATAGCTAAGACTCAGCAGCATCCTTCATTTATTATTAAAAAAGAGGAAAAATTGAAACAGGATGATGATGATGATGATGATGTATTCACACAGAACCCAAACTATCTCAATTTAGAAGACGTGGCTTCAACTGATGAACAAGGTAATATACCGCCGAGACCTGAAACACCACCACTACCTGAAGAAATGCGTCCTGCTGATTTTTCACAAGAAGCAATAGAAGAATACTTAGATCAATATCCCCCAATAAGCCATAATTATTTACAAGATTTTTGGACACAAAACGATAAAATTGATAAAAATTATGGACCTATATATACCGACAACATTGGTTGGATGTTAGGTAAACGCCGAATTAAATTTGATAGAGCGACTGGCCAAATACAGATATTACCTGAGGGGACAAACTTAGCAGGTACATGGTTTCGTGGCACACCTGGGCTGTATCAACTTTTATTCTATAATGACCCAAACTATGCAGATGCAGATTTACAACCCTATAAAAATCTATTGCAAAGTACCGGTGTTCATTTAGATTCGCTTGGACGCCTAAAAGGTTCGACAGGATTTAAATATAATCACATTATTAAGCCTCTCTTTAAAGATGTGCAGAAAAATAAAGGTACAATTGTCACACGATCAACATCTACAAAAATACGTAGTCCACTTAGTCGATCATTAACAAGATCCACTCCCTCAACAACAACAACAACAACAACAACAACATCATCAACATCAAAACCGCCAACAGGAAAAGGTATCGGTGATTACTTGACATACAACGAGGAACCAATCGAATACGTGTACTGGGATGATCCCAATGAATTAATCGATCGACTTAAACTCCTTATGGCATCTCAGGAAGCTGGCAATACGTCGCATGATAATGAAATAGTAGCCATCCTCAACGAGCTAAAAGAAGCTAATATAATACAGTAATCTAGTTCCTTGGTCTTTCATTTACACGATGAGTCTTGATAAATTCGGACGTCGCTTTGATAAACAAAAGACACTTCCGTATATGCGTACACCGCCAAAGTTAACACTACCCCATACTTCTGATGGAAATGTTGACTTCAAGAACGTAAAGTTGTGTAATATAAAAGATCCCACAGATAATTCAGATGCGGCAACTAAAAAATACGTAGATACTTCAGTGATTGATTTAAAAAAAATAACAGCAAAAACAGATCAAATAACAGAGTTTATTTCGAGAAATCCGCCTACTTCTGGTAAACATATGGCAACAAAAAAATATGTAGATGACTCTATTGCAAATATAACAACAAGAATAGAACAGGAGTTGGCTACAATTAAGTCTCATACCGATTTGACTCCAATACGGAAAAATATCATTGATTTATCCTCTGAATTACAACTTTTGCAAGGACGCACATCATATATATCATTGAAAACAGACGATCTTGCTAAGCGTATAAAGCCGATGGAACAACAATTTAAAGCGTTAAAACATGATGACGTACGCCAAGGAGAAGCTACAACTAGTTAACGAGCTGCACAAGCCTGCTCGAAAAAATTATCTAAGACGACGTACCATCATTAAAGGCTTAGACGATTTATGGCAGACGGACTTGGCTGAAATGCGACCTTATGCTCATCAAAATAAAAATTTCAAATTAATTCTCGTCGTAATCGATTCTTTTTCCAAGTTTATGTGGACTAGACCGTTAAAGACAAAGACGGGTGAGGAGATAACTCGTGCGTTTTCGGATATCCTCGCACATACGGAACGTACGCCGAAAAATCTACAATCTGATCAAGGTAAAGAATTTTACAATAGTAAATTTCAAACTTTAATGAAGAAGCATGATATTAATCATTATAGTACATATAGCATCAAGAAAGCGGCCATTGCTGAAAGAGCCATAAGGACGTTGAAAAATAAACTTTACAAATACTTTAGCTTAATGGGATCGTATAAATGGATTGATATATTACAAAGCATTACCAATGAATACAATGGAACACGTCATCAAACCATCGGATGTAAACCATCACAAATTAATAAATCCAACGAAAAATGTATCTTAAATCGAAAATATACTCATTTAAAAATCGCGGGCCCGCGTAAGTTTAAAGTTGGTGACATTGTACGCATCAGCAAAACCAAAATGCTATTCGACAAGGGATACGTTCCAAGCTGGACAACGGAATTATTTAAAGTTACTAAAATTAATATTACCAACCCTGCAACGTACATGCTCGAAGATATGCAAGGTGCACCGATCAAAGGAGCCTTTTATGACGAAGAATTACAGAAAACAGCCAATCCAGATGTTTATTTAGTTGAAAAAGTTTTACGTCGTAAAGGTAAAAAAATGTACGTCAAATGGCTTGGCCTTGATGCAAAACATAATAGTTGGATTGACAATGATGCGATCGTCTAGGTGTATGGGGTGGGGGGGTTTCTGCTAAAAGTGAGTTCTCAGTCGGTTGCAGTCAGTCAGTCAGTCAGTCAGGCAGCTAGTAAAAAAAAAAATGGATACCAGTGCTAGTGGTTCAAGTTGCAGCGAGTTTGACCTCACCACCAGCAGCTCACACGAATCATCTGTAAACTACGACCGTGAGCTGGATGCTATTCTGGAAAGGTACGAAGAAGCGGCCAAGAACGAGGACCATTATCTGCTGTACACGCAGTTTCCAAATGGATCATACCAAATTGGATGCGGTCTAAGCCCAGCGAGATCATTTACTCCTGCTGTAATTGTGTGGAACTCATCACGGTTGAAACTATCTTTCAGTTCCTATGAGTGGGAACAATTAATCACCCAGCTCAATGTGGTAACGGTGAAGGAGACGGAGGAGCAGGAGGAGGAGAAGAACCTTCCTGACAAGTATGATCCTGTCGAAATCGAGTGCGGTGACTATTGCAGAATTCGACGACTAATCTATGATAGTACGAAAATTCTCGAAATAACCAAGCACAACATTAGTTTCTACCTCTCAGAAATGGACGTGAACGCTCTTTTAGAAGCAAATAATGAACTTTTAGTACCGTATATGTCTATGCTAGAAACTGTTGAATTTCCAAGCTATTATTATAATGCGCTTAAGATTGTTCGAGCTAGTTTTAATGATCAAAATTATACGTTTTCAGATGCTATTCAAAAATTGTATACATTTAAGCTCGTAGGCTGTACTTTACAACATATAGCGTTAGGACAACATATATTTTTCTATAGACATAGGATCGCTAATGATCTTGAACGATTTTAATAAAGTTTTTGTAAAAATGCATATCTGTCGTTTCATTATGATATACGTCACGTAACGTGACACGTGACGTGACGTGACACGTGACGTACGTGACGTGACACGTGACGCACGTGACGTGACACGTGACGCACGTGACGTGATACGTGACGCACGTGACGTGATACGTGACGCACGTGACGTGATACGTGACGCACGTGACGTGCACACTTTGTTCAAAAATACCAAAAAGATGTCTTGATAGCCCGAAGAACCGCGCCACAACATCAGAAGTAATGTTAGTATTATGTGTGTGCGTGTTTTTTTTTTTGTTTTTGAACACGCTAAGTTTTGAACTCCAACCACGCACTAACATTGCTTCTGATGTTGCACACCTCTGACGACTCAAGCTATCAGGACATCTTGTTGTTGTTGTTGTTGTGAACTCTTCTTACTAGAAAAATCTAACGAAATCAATAAAACATCTTTTTATAAATATTCATTTATTAAATCTAATTACATACATGTTTGAAAAAATATATATATATATAAATGTTAGTACTACATACATGTTTGAAAAAAAATATATATATAAATGTTAGTACAATAGATAGAGAGAAACTGGAGGACGGATGAACGCTTTTTATATATTTTTTTGTAATTTGTTTGCTGTGATGTTTTTTTTTTAAAACTCAATATCGCTGTCTACATCAGATTCATCAAATCGGATTCGGATGTTATTTCTAGACCTATCATGTAAGGCATCTCTGCAAGATTCCTGGTCTTTTAGTTCAAACACTACGCTTTTAAAGCAGCTGTGACACCAATTATACTTTTTTTGGTATACGTTCAAAATAATGTCATGTGCATCGTGAACCTCGTGAGAATGGTCATAGCAGGCAAATAAACGTTTATTTAAAGTTTTATGTATTTCTTTAAATTTAGATAAACAATTTTTACATACGTGTAGGTAATATTGGTCCAGCCAATATCCACTTGTCCATAGACAGTAACTAGAATAATCTTCAAAAACATAACCCCAATCTGATTTTCCTAATATAGTGTGAATTAAATTTGGATCTATTTCTTTGTGACATCTAATAAAGTTAATTCCTGTATATGAAGAATCAAGATCATTTTTGGCTTCTTTAATCATAGCGTGCCATTTATATAAAGGAAATTGTTTCACAATTTCCGTAGTTAATTTCCATGGTAGTGGAGACTGCTCCATGAATTCTACTGCTGATGATGTTATTGATTCGCAAATTTTTCTAACAGCTAACTCTGATAATGTTGGGGCATTCATCTATAACAAAAAAAAAACGCTATTATAAGATACTGTAATGCCCCCACGGAAGTGTGTCAAAACTGTTCGGAATTAAATAACGTTTGTCGTCATACGGACTTAAACTAATTTTTGACTGTTCAACAGAATATACGTTGTGTGCATACGACCTGATACAGCGTTGTGTAGCTGTTTTTTCCTTAAATTCTTTCAAACATTCAACATAATCCTCAAATGCAATTTTATTTTTAACAACATTGTACTTAACCCCTTTAGATTTTTTAACCACCTTCCCACCCTGCACCTTGTAACTATACATTTTGCTTCGAAGTCCAACAAAATGTGTCATAATTTTACCGTTATTTTCATCTTTCATTAGACCCGGCACCTTTTTGTTCTTACGCAGTATTTTATATATGTTATTTTCAGGATAATCCGAAGTATCAAATTTACTGGAATCAGCTTTAATGATCTCCTCATATGCATCCTCACATTGCAATTCGTAGATAAAACTGTCTGTGTCCATGTACATGAGCTTACACCTTTCTGCACCCATTTTTGGTAGCATATAGGTGTAATGAAAATCGTACATGACTAGTTTCGATAGGTCTAGAATTGCCTGCCCTACATACAGAGGTTTGTTAAACGTTATTTCAGCCTTGTTCAATTCGATAACCACCAGATTTTCCTCTAAAATTGTGCGACTGTGGAACCGAAAACTCGAAATCAAGTTTGCTGCCCCATAGCGACCACCCCAAGATTTAACGATTTTACATACGCGGTGCTTACGTATATTTTCCATGGTCTTACCGAATACTGCATTATTCATTAATTTAAAAAGATTTTTTTCGAAATCATTCCGGGCTGCAGCTCTACATCGAGTATTCAACTCGATGTAGGGTTTCAGCCAGGCTGCTTGTTTAAATTGTAAAATTTTATGGATTTTCGTTAACTTTAACCCATTAGCTAGCATTTGTTTTAAATTTTTATAGTGAACCGTGTACTCTTTTTTATCCGTAAGTGTTGCCATTAATTTCGGCAATTTTACCCCGCCGTCGCTGGGTGGTACGCTACGTTCTGCCGCAAACGGAAAATCTTTGTGTTTATCGTGCAGTTCTTGTGGGTACGATAGATCGACTTGTAGCACGTACCCTACGTCAGAGTCGTCGGGTATTGACATCACATCAAACGATGTTACATCATCTACCCATTTGAACCCTCCGTAGGGTAAGGGTTGCTGCATAGCCTTCCCATATAAGCTATTCACATCCAGGTACATAAGGTACTTGGACGGCTTTTCAGGATCATATTCGGGCATATATTTATTGTTGGCCTCCGAAAATCGGTTGCTACACACCGAAATTCCACCTCTTATAGCATTTTCGTAAAACATCACCATATCTAGATCCTTTAGTAGTTCTAACTTACACCCAGTGTATTTGAGCATACAGTCCCACGTATATCCGGGCATTGTATAGTACCACGCAGGATCCAGACCATAGGTGGAGAAACATTTTTTACGCAATTGCTCAAAAACGTCGGCAAGAAGCAGAATATCTGTTTTTAAATATATATCAGAATACTCTCCTAATGTTTTAATGTTAAACTGTTGCCAAACAGATTGCGCATGAGCATACTTCTCGTCACTTACACTTTCATCGTTTAATTTATTGTAAAATTTTTCAATTGGGGGCAAAGTCGTTTCATTTAATTTTTTCAACGAATCAATGTAATCGTAACAGAAAACTCCTTTCTGTGTTAATAATTTGAATTTATCTTCATCTAAATTTTGAAATTCCCTTTGTAAAATTTTCTTTTCTGATACTGCTAAAATTGAAGCTAATTCATCAAGAGACGCCCCCATAAATCGAAAAGAGTCTATAAACCGCAATTTAATGTTATTTTCATCTGAGTGCAGCGTAAAGGAGATGTATTTATCTTTGTTGATGGGAAGTAGACTTAAGCGACCTTTTTTACATAAATTCGAAATCATAAAGTGACTATCGTACCCACTTAAATTATGGAATATAACCGGCACAACAAACAATTTTCTAAAGTTCAGATTGCATGCTTGGTGTGCGTAACCTCTGAACTCTCCACTGAAATGGTTGTGATCTCTAACGATTATGTCTTTTTTTGTTTTTGAAAATCTCTTACCGCAAATATGACATGATGTTGCCTTACATGTGTCTAATTTTTCAATCATAGGTACGCTTGTTTTTATTTTTGAGTTTACAAATTGCGCAACACCAGCCATACGATTTGCAAACCAATCCATACAATCTGCACCTCGAAAGCTCTCGAAATAAGAAAGGCTATCATCATAGCTGCATTTTACATAGAAACCAGCACTATACGGAACGTGTTTTTGATATTTTATGGTTTTAGTTAAATTTACGACGCTACTTTCTTTATGATTTTCTAATTGACATTCAAAATCTGCATAAACAACAAAAGGAGTATTTTGTTGGTATGTAAAGTTTTTAAATTCAACGCAGCTCTCTTTAGGAAGGTTAATTTTATATTTATTAAATTTAGAACACAGTTTTTCATGTTCAACTAATTTATTTTGCTGATGGAAATAGTTCAGACATCTATCGCAAATAAATTTTTTCTCACGATGTTTATTTAACTGGCTACTAATAAGACGCGAAAGATTTTTAATCCAACAATAGTGATATTTAATTTCATCGATTGAATCATTATCTTCATTTGCTGGCGCTGGTGGAGGAGCATCATAATCATTTAAACGCGGATAATATTTATTTTGAGCTAAAAGTAAATTAACATGCGTATCCCGTTTATTTTCCGTTAATCTTGCTGGTACTACTATGTAAAATGATTTTTTTTCTGTTTCGATCAATTCTAAAGCGTAAACATTGACTGAAATGTTATTCATCTTTTCAAATTTTGAAATTTTTGTTAGCAGCATAGGACTATCTAAATTTTCTGTTTGTAAAACGTCAGTAAAGTGTGGATATGAGGAGGTTAGTTCTGCATGTCTTTTTTTGCTAGGAGTCCGAAGAGCGCTTACAATGGCCCAGTAAAAGCAATTTTGATCTATATTTTTAATGTTTATACAAGCATTTTTCCTTATAATCGGTTCTGGTAGTCTAATATAAGATGAACCGTTTCCCAATTGATATTTACTGATATTAACAACTAAGGAAATAATTTTATTTAACGCAAATCCCGAATCTTTTTCAGCAAATTCCGATAATTCGTTTAAAAGTTTATCTTTCACATATATCTTAAACCACTCGTCTATTTGAGTTGATGTATCAATAATATGATTTTTAGTATTAATATATTTAATTCCCAAAATTTCATTATCCCCCGATTTCCTAATAAACTCCCCGCAAAATGTTGTATTTACTTTGAGCGCACAATGGGTGTTCAAAATATTCCTAATTTTCCTTTTAAAAACAACTACACAATCTGCTAAAAATTGATTCAAGTCCTTATGACGCAAATTAGCTATGGAACCGGTTTTTATTCTACTTTGAAAGCTCGATTCTACATTTTCCCATCTAACCCTCTGACCCAATGTTAAGTGAAGTCCTGCCCCAATATGTCTAGTTAAAATCAACTTTCTAAAATGTTTAAAATGCCCCAAATTTGTTTCTACTTTTCTACAGGTCCCTACAGATAATTTATTTTGCCTTCTACTACGAATTACCCGTTTACATAATCTAATTTGTTTTTCTATTCGTTTCAGCCACACTTCCGCGTCTCTGATTGTAAAATTATCAAATAAAATTTTCCGTAGACTAACAATTGATAGTAGAACACCGTCTGTTTGTTTGATGATCTTTTTAACCTTATTTGAAGACATTTGAAAAGACGACATTTTTTTTTTCAAGCAAACACATTACTCAAAAATATATAAAAATGCTCACCCTGTCCTCCTCCTCCTGTTCTCTGCTTTGTTAATTTTCCACTATTTTGAATGATGCTAGCGGTCGGCTTTTCCCTACGTCCACTTCCCCTTGGAAGATGATCGAGTATTTTCCGTGAAAAAGTTCGTCGATGACCGGCTGGTACGTTTCCGTCACCCGCTGTGGTAGAAATAGCACTTCCGGTCCTAAATCTAGTAGCACGGCTTCCCCAAATTTCGACTTGACCACTTTAGCTGCTTGGATTGCAAATGGTGTCCCGACTGGTAGGTCCTTTAATTTTCTGATAGGTTTGCGGTCTACAATCGAAGACGCAGCATTAATTTTTGATAAATCCATCTATAAAAAAAATTGAGTCGTCTAACTATTTTGAAGCATAACACGAAAAAACAGTTGCACTTAGAGACATAAAAAAGAAAAATATTAAATAAAATAGCACTTACTTTTTTTAAAATTTTCGCTATCTCGTCTCTCTCGAAGCACTATTGTACTGCGGCCGTTGTTCCAGCTTGCAGCGTTGTGCGTTAAGTGTGAAACAATGATGACTATTGCATGCGCTCGCTAAATATAAATACGTGGTTGAGATAACACACGCGTGCATGAGATAATTGTATCGTAAATATGCATATTATATGCATCATATTCTCAGTACCATTTTTATCGAGAAAACAACATTCATTGCGGTTGCAGTATTTTTTATATAATTTCTTAGTAATACATGAATGTATCGTTTGTCCGGCGGAAATTCCAATTACAAGTTGCACATGAGAGTAGAAATTTAGAAATATAGTAAATTCGTGTATGATTATTGTATATTTGCTGCCTAATTTTTTTTCAGTCAAGATTTTGATTGGGGGGTAAACGAATTTATATTTGCTATCTGAGATTTTTGACATCATTCTCTATCAGGTGTTGGTTCATGAAATTGGACATGCTCTCGGCATAGCACATAGTGCTTCTCCGAATGCTATTATGTTTGCCTTCTATCAGCATGAGATTCGTGGTCTAGATGTTGATGATATAAATGCAGTACAATATCTATATGGAAGAAAAAACAAATATGATTCAATCCCAACGTCTACCACCGCATCAGCAATACCAAAAACAACAACAACTATAAGATCTACAACTCGTAAGCAGCCGATCCTCAAAAATTTGTGTGATATTATTCCAGATTTTATGTTTTTAGCTATTGCTCCAGAGTTTTCAAATTACCGATTATATATTGCACATGATATGTTTATATGGAAACTAGACTTAAACGAAATGATTATCCCATCTCAGCCTGAACTTCTTGTCGATTATGTTCCTACAGAATTACGTCAATACACTTTACAACATATTTTCCAATCAACAAACGGTGACTTGATTACCATTGTGTCTCCAAACAACTATTTCTCAGCATCATTCCCTACCATTAAATTTCTTGATAATTTTTCAATTGATATACCCGATAGGGCTCGAATCAATGCTATTTTTCAATCAAACGCAGGACGGTCCTATACCTTTTATAATAATATGTCATATATAGAATTTTCTAACGATTTTACTGATGTGTTGAACAGAGGACGGATAAGAGACATATTTCCTGGGTTACCTGAAGTTTAGGGAAAAAATTAAAAAACAACCAGAACTGAACCGTGAAATACATAATTTGATTCTTGTCTGTCATGAACCAAATCAGTTGTCGAACAATGATTTGAGTCGATTAGTATCAACATCTAAAGTACTCCCTGATATGTAGTTTTATTGAAAATACCTCTGGTTTGCGAAATAATATTGTCGGAATTTCTTGTTGCAAGTTGTTCAAGCGCGGGTATTCAAAACATGGCACACACACACACACCAATCAACCTTATTGTTATATATACTATATGTTTCAATAAAATATCCATTATACTATTTTCATTTTGAACGGTATCATCCTGTATAATAATAACAGTACATCGTATACAGGTTATGAGACATTCTGACCGACCGACCGACCGACCAGAGGAGCCCACCACGCTATTTAGGTCACGCCTTGCTATATACGATTTAACGATATACCGTCGGTCCATCGATCCGCTATTTTTCGATGCACCCCTGTATACACGTTGCCCCCCGTAATCCACGCCAACACCAGACAGGTGCGACATCGGCGCCATCTATGCGCGAGATGCCCAACCCATCAATGGCAGCTGTCCAATGACGCATAGATTCCGTTAGGTTTGTACACCGCCAAACAAATCTACGCCATTTATGCGCGAGATGCTCAACCCATCAATGACAGGTGTCCAATGACGTATGACAGATGACGTGTAACGCCATCTATGCGTGAGATGCCCAATGACGCATGACAGGTGTCCAATGACACACAGATTCCGTTTGGTTTGACAGCGCCATCTAGCGGCGGAATCCCCAACTCATGAATACAGATTCCGTCCAACAACCTGTCAATGGCGCGCGACGCCAGCGCCTCTGGTGGCGGATTTTGGAAGTTTTGAGACCGAATCCCCATAGA